>CM054803.1:36096087-36359946 GCA_028984105.1 Lavandula angustifolia
GAACACCGTCGCTCTGATACTAATTGTTGGTCTGGAGACGAGAGTCAGGTGTAGAGGGGGGGGGTGAATACACCTGAGTACTGCTCTTTTTCTCAAACCGAAGGACAACTGAGCTGTTTAGATGCGACTGATGAACAATGCCAGATAATAACCTTTGATCGTGGGTCAGAGAGTGAGTCAACTACTGAGCTCTCTTACTAACTTTTGTCAGTCGTTGAAACTCAGTCGAAAACCTTAGTGCGGAATAGTGTGGGGCCCAGAGATTCGTCTCAGTTTGAAAATGTGATTTCGCAAGTTAAAGTATTTTGGCAAGTGCGCTTTTGAGAATAGGTTTTATGCAAGATATGATTTTGTAATCAGTTTGTATGCAATGCAATAAAACAATAAATAATACAAGCAATTTTTAACGTGGTTCAGATACGCAAGATCCTACGTCCATGGTCCTGCTGAACAGGAGGTCTTGTTGATTTATCTGAGCAAGCCTCAACAAAGAATCTGTGCACTGGACATACCCTTCTAAGTTATAGTCCTTAGCGACTTTACAAATCAAACCGAGGTTTGAAGGGGAGGGGATTATCTCGAACTAGGAAGGAGTTCTTACAATAAGAACAATCACTAAAAGTGAACTCCTTCGAATTTCTAAGCTATAGATTTGGCAATGAGCTTAGCTAGAGAAGAGGGATCTAAAGAACTCTAGAGAGAAGAACTAATGATATTCTATTGAGCAAGTTCTTCGCTGGATTGATCTTGAATGCGCTAGAATTGTTTGAAAGCTTGAGCATTTTTCCTTGATATCCCGTGCGTGGAGCTCGGATTTTCTTCTCTATTTATAGTCGTGAAACAAGCATATGTCCGTTTGAGACAACGATGCCACGTGTCACAAACTTCCAAAGAAAACGGCCATAAATTTGAATTGTTGCAGCAGAGTTGTTGATACTGTACATGAGAGCAGCTTTAGTTGGTCAGAGCAGATATAGCGTTGACGGCTTCTCATTGGTCAAGGTTTGTGGTAGGTGAGATTGTGTCAGACATCGGAGTTGACTCTCCCTAATCCTCGTATGGTCTTCTACTGTCTTTCGAAAAGACTAACAACTGGGTCGTTTTCTGTCGGATACAGTAGAGTTGAAGTAGTCTCTGTCTTCTTCGTCTGAGTCGGCTGACAAGTGATATTATCTTGAGTATGGTCAGTTGATGATTGCGAAGGTACTGAGCTTGCATAGGGTTCTTCTGCTGATGTCTGTCAGCTGATTTGATGTCTTCTACTGAGGCGAAGATCAGCTGATGACTTAAGAACGCAAGCTATTACACTGATGACGAGGGGTTCTGGAAAGTAACTTCGATAGAAGATCAATCCAACATTTTACCCCGTACAGGACATAGACACAAAAACAAATCAGAAACAGTCTAGCCTATACATCAGCTATTCCTGTCAACACTACACTACTAATATCAACTGGGTTTTAGGATCTTCAATTCCATATTACTACTACGATTTCCCCTAATATTATTTTAACCCACTAACTGCTGAGTATCATCTACTGACTCATAACCCAACAATTAGTTTCTTACAAGTTTTAATTATATTTTCCAGATATGTCTGTTCGAAAAATATTCGAGCTCCTAACATTCTCACCAACCAAATCCTAACGAGTTTAACAAATTTTAAAGAGTGGAAGAGAAATATTACCGTCCCAGTAAATTCTCTTACAAGGTCTTATAAGAACTTCTGTTTTAGGACAGCTATGTCTAGTATTGAGATTACTCTGAGTAAGTTACTCAATTCTTTGGTAGCGGTCAAAGAGGTTATAGAAAAGGGTAGGGGTGCTCAAGTCTTGAACATCACTAGTAGGTCAAGGAATCCCGCGAATGGCTGAAACCAAAAAAAGAGCAGGAAGGGTGTTCATTTCTAGAAGAGCAGTGAGAGTAAAAAGACGATCCTTACCGGCGGCATGCGAATGCCAAAGAAGAAAGGAAAGTTTTTCAAGAGTGGTAAGAAAGGACACCAGGATAATTATTATCCAGATGTCAAGGCAAAACAGGAAGAGACGCGAGTCGCTCTTGTATCTGAAACTGTTCTAGTTTCCTCTTCTACCCGCAAATGATTAGTGGATACGGGGGCAACTGATTATGTTTGTTACACCTTGCAAAGTTTCTTGCAGAAAAGGGAATTGAGTGATGGTGATGTTGTAGTCTCCATGGGCAATGGATCGAGAATTCCTACAATTGCCATTGGAGATTTACATCTATCTTTTGATAGTTTTGTTTTAGTACTTAAAGATATTTTGTATTTAAATAAGTTTAGACAAAATATTATTTCTGTTTCAAAACTCTACACCATGGATGATTATAAATCAAGTTTTGATAGTAAAGTTTCTATCATGAAAGACGGTGATTTTATCTGTGGTGGACCATTAAATGGATCTTTATCTACTATTACTTACAACTCGCGTAATTCTGTTAATGTTACTTCCTCATCATCAAATTCCAAAAAGATGAAAGAATGTTCTAAGACTAATCAAACTTATCTATGACATCTACGACTAGGTCACATCAATCTGAATAAGATCCAAATATTGGTGAAATATGGATCATTGGAGTATCTCCAAGTGGAACTATTTCCGACTTACGAATCCTGCTTGGAAGGAAAGATGGTGACTGAGCCTTTTAAAGCAAAGGGTTATAAAGCCACAGAAGCACTAAGTTTGATTCATTCTGACTAGTGTGGACCTATATCTACACAAGCTCGTGGAGGGTATGAATACTTCGTCACTTTTACTGACGATTACTAGAGGTTTGAATATGTTTACCTTCTTCTCCACAAGTCGGATTGTTTGGAAACCTTTAAGGAATTCAAGGCAGAAGTGGAGAAGAAGTTAGGTAAATAAATCAAAACACTGCGATCCGATCGTAGTAGGGAATACATGTCCAAAGAGTTCAAAGATTACTTGACAGAATGTGGGATTACATCCCAGCTGACAGCACCGGGCACGCCTCAGCAGAATGATGTGTCAGAGAGAAGGAACCGAACTCTCTTAGAGATGGTTCGGTCGATGATGAGTTATGCAACTTTGCCAATTTTCTTTTGGGGATATGCTCTTTAGACTGCAACATATTTACTGAACCGTGTGTCATCCAAGTCGGTTAACACAACTCCTATCGAGTTTTGGAGCCGACACAAGCACAGTATGCACCACATAAAAATTTGGGGGGTGTCCTGCTTATGTGTTGAATAAGTAGGGTATTCGAAGGAAACGAAGGGTGGTTACTTTTATGATCCTAAGGAACAAAGGATCATTGTTAGCACCAACGCTCCATTCTTAGAGAAAGATTATATTAGTAACCACAAGTCTCAACTCAAGATCGTCCTTGAGGAATTACAAGGTGATCGAGATTCACTCAGAGAGCCAGTTGTGCAAGATAGAGTTCCACGAGCAACTGCACAATCTGTTAACACATCGCCTGACACTCTTCGACATAGGAGGAGGGTGATATTCACTCTTGATCGGTATACGTTCTCTAGAGAGACGTCTGATCATCTCTCGGCTATATAACAAGATACCGTGGATGCTTGGATCTACACTGAAGTAGTGGGAGATGTAGATGCAGATTTATGGCGAATCGCCATGGACTCAGAATTTGAGTCCATAACTGATATAGATGTATACAAGGTCACAAAACTATTTGAGGGCTGTAATTGGTAGTAAATGAGTATACAAAAGAAAGAGAGGACCGAATGGGTAGATCGTGACATTTAAGGCCAGGCTAATGGCGAAGGATTTTTTCCTAGAAAGAGGATATCGATTATGATGATACTTTCTCGCCTGTAGCAATGATCAAGTTCATTCGGATTCTCTTTGTCATAGCAGCTCACATGAATCTAGAGATCTAGTAGATGGATGTCAGGACCGCATTCCTAAACGATCATCTTGAAAAGGTAGAGGCATCTAATTGAAACAGCCAGAAGGTTATGTAAAGGAGGGGGAAAAGTATCTAGTTTTGAAGCTTAAGAAGTCTATTTATGGACTTAAGCAAGCTTTCCGGTTATGGCAACAGCATTTCGACGAGGTAATCAAATCCTATGATTTTGTCTCATGTCCTAACGAGGTGTGCGTATATCGTATCTGTGTTGATAGATCAGTGGTGTTTCTTGCACTTTACGTAGATGACATCCTTCTCATTTGAAACAATGTTGAAGTGTTATCAGGCTTAAAGAAATGGTTATCCAAGCAATTTCAAATAAAGGATTTGGGTGAAGCGGCTTACATCCTAGGGATTAAGGTTATCCGATATTACCGGAAACGGATGTTGAGTTTATCCTAAGCATCCTACATTGATACTGTGATAGCTCGTTTTAGCATGAAAATGGCCAAGAAAGGATAGTTACTTTTCAGATATGACGTTTTTCTATCCAAGAATTTGTTGGGATTTTGTATACTGGAAGCAAATTTTATGTTTGTATACAATGTGTTGTCCCTACCACTATTTTATTCTCCTATCTAATAAATTTATATATTTGCACATGTTATCCTTTATCTTGTATAAAAGTTAGATTTGTGTGGTGTGTCGGGTATCGCAGAAGACAACACAAATTGGTTGAACTGACAAGATATAAATAATTATCACAGTTGAGACAACTTTAGGATAAGTTGTCGGTTTAAGCTGCAGTTTAAATAAGAAATGACTTGTCTTTATTGGTACACTGAAGGTGGTGTATTGATGGATCACAATGAGATGTGTTCTCCTAACTGACCTTAGTGGAGAACCAAGATCTCGGTGACTTAGCAGGTCTTAAGCTTGGTAAGACTTCAGCTGAGGGCATTTGGCTATCTATCACTTTGACCTACTATGGTGAACGTCATCGCGACCGGATCTAAGTATCTTGGGTGCTAGTAGTCATTTGTGGCTCAGGCTAGTTGTCTGTATCTTGCAACCGTATCCTAGTAAAATGGATTGATAATATCCCCTGAGGAACTCGAAACGATTACCACACTAAACCCGGCCGGTTGATTAAGTTCAGGTGTGTTAATAAGGTCGAGTGGTACTACTCAGGAATATAAGATGTTAATTAATTTAAGCTGTCAGTGAGCTTAATTAATTAACGAATATTTCTATCTTAAATACGGAGATCGATTAAGTCTAAAATACAAGCCCTTGCTCAATTTGGGATAATGGGGTAAGTCAGCACGAATTCTCTAGTGGAATGAATCTGTGTTTATTAATTAATTTTGCTCTGGGCTGAGCATGGATAATTAATTAATTTGAGGCCCAGCTTTATTTCTTGTATTGGATCCCTGATCTGGCCCAATTAGTTGCCTAGTTATTTATTTGTCTATCAGAAATCATTATTAATGGAATAATGCATTTTTACATTATTTAATAATGTTATTTATCTAGAATTAATTGGCTGGGCCAGTAAATTGATAAATATTAGTAGCCAAGTAAATTAATTAATTATATTACGGGCTGGTTATGTGGAAGCCCATTAGAAATATAATTAAATTAATGAGCTACAAATATATTAATATTATATTGGCTTTTGAAGCCTATGTATATTAGTATTCTGTTCAGAAATAGAACACACTCATTCATAAAATTTGAGACGCCGTACATGAGTGAGGGAGAGACAAAATATTATTTTCTTCAGTTCTCTGACCACCCAGATGAAGAAAAAGGCCGGGACACAGATCAGAAGATCTGACGCAGTAGCAACAATCAAAGCCGCGACAACATACGGAGGAGGAAGGTATCGTTCTTAACCCTCAATTTTTCTTCAATTGGTATCAGAGCCAGGTTTAGGCTCTGATTGTTGCTGTTAGGTGTATGATTAGGGTTCAATTCCGTTGTATCGGGCTAATTTCGTGTTTGGGGCGGCATGCGAGCCACTGTTTTGACCCCGTTGTAATGTTTTTCTCGTGACGAGTAGATGATAGGACCAATTTGTTTTGTATTTGTACTGTAATTGGTCCGGGATGCACGAAAATCGAGGCGCGACGGCGCAAAAAGACGGAAAAGGCGAAACCCTAGTTTCTGGCAGATCACGACCTCCAGCTTGTGGACGTGCGTGGGAGCGCGTGCCACAGTATATTTCCGATCTTTTTGGATAGTTTTGTTCATTTTTTCGTTAGCTTCATCTGGATAGGTTGCACGACCCATTTCGATTTCTGGTTTGTCTGGAATAATATCGGAAAAGAGAAGTGGTCGTGCTGTCCAGAAATCTTCAAATTGGCCAGAAAACCCTAGTTTTTCTAGGGTTCCGCCGCATTTTGCGGCGGCGATTCCCAGCGGGTCTGAGGTCCGATTTCCGATCGGCTTGAACCGGTAGATTCCTCGTCACACAAGCTTCATGTTGATACATCGTATGGGATCATCCGATCCCGGATGCAACCGGAATCGAGGTCTGAAGTTCGCTGCTCACAATGATTTTTTCTGGTGAATCGTTTGAGAATTGAGGAAAATTGATGGACAATTTTGGCCGGAATCCGTTCATGGTGGCCGAAAATCATCCAAGGATCATTACCCATGTTTCAATTGATCGAATCGCGGCTTGAAAACACGAAATTTTTGCGGCGAAACTCGCCGGCGACAAGCTGCGTAATAACGCGGGTCTGAGGTCCGATTTTCGATCGACTTGAACCGCTGGATTCTTCGTCACACAAGCTTCATGTTGATACATCGTATGGGATCATCCGATCCCGGATGCGACCGAAATCGAGGTCTGAAGTTCGCTTTCCGGCGAATTGTTTGAGAGTTGAGGAAAATTGATGGACAATTTTGGCCGAAATCCATTCATGGTGGCCGAAAATCATCTAAGGATCATTACCCATGTTTCAATTGATCGAATCGTGGCTCGAAAACACGTAATTTTCGCGGCGAAACTCGCCGGCGACAAGCTGCGTAATAACGCAGCGACACAGTCGCGGCGGCGGCTCCAGGCGACTGTTCTTCACAGCCCAGACATCTGTGAGACATCTGGAAGGGGCGGGGATGACCGATGAGTCGGTGGGAGGCGGCGGCTGCCGCAGCGACAGGCGCAGAATGCGCGACTGCGCGCGCTCCCAGCCAGTTTTCCGGCGACATGGCTGGCCGGTGAGGGGCGTCTAGGCCGCAGAAGACTCCCTCTGTGGACGGCGGGCTGCGGCGGAGGCAGACGGGGCGGCGGTTTCTTGATGAAGAAGATGATGGTGACGTGGCGCGCCACGTCAGCCTTTGCTGACCTGGCATAAACGTGTCTGCCACGTGTCTGCCACGTGGCAGACCCCTGATGACGTGGCGACGACAGTTTTCGATGCAGTTTTCAAATTTTAAGATTTTGAAGATCGAAGAGCTGTATTTTGATCAGGTTATGTAATAGTTAAGAATTACGTATTTTAAAGCCCGATAACGACATTTTTAATTTCCTATTTGCACATTTATTTATTATTATGCTTTAGCATGCGATTATGTGATTAATTGCACTTAGAAAAGCATGTAAATAGGATTTATATTATATCATTATTAAGTATGTTTAATTTTTGCGAGCACGTTTTATTATGTGCGTTTAGAAATTGCATGCTTTAGGAATTATGTTGATATGCATGATTCAAAACAAACCTATCAATTTTTTAAATTAAATGTTTAATTAGATTCCATTAATTTGGATATTAAACACTTAATCAGATCTCAATTAATTGGACTCTACACGAAAGTAGTAAGATTGTGTGAGTAAACGTCCACCTGCGTGACTTGCTTGCATTTTTGAGCTACCAGTTTTGTGAGATAAGTTTTCCAAAACAATATTTGATTATTATTGAGTAGTGGGAGCGAAGTCGTAAACGTCCACATGCATGGCTTGCGTGCCTAGTAAACACGAGTACTCTAGAAGATAATAATTAAATAAGATGGCTAAATTAGATCAAATTGAATGCGGCATGGTTCGAGTAAGTATGTAAATTTTGAGAATTTGATTTTATTTTGGTCAAATTAATGGTCAATGCTTAGATGTCACCGTAGGTACAATTCACTTCCCTCGAAGTCCCTTCCCGCGTTTTAATAGTGACATGGTCCAGATTATCGAACTATTAATTCCATCCGTTTTAAGAACCTAGACGTGGATTGGAATTAAAGAGCTAGGTAAATAGCTTGGTTTAGGGTTACGCTAGTAAACGTCCACCTGCGTGGCTTACTAGTGGAATTCCTAGAGTTGTTCGAGGTTTTTAGTATCATTGTTTTTAAAAAGGTTACAATGATTATTAATTACGAATATGTGTAAATATTACTTTCATACATGCGTTTAAATTACATTTTTCAGATATGTCTATTCGAAAAATTTTCGAGTTCCTAAACAGCCTCAGCAACCAAACCCTAACGGGTTTAACAATATTATATAATTTCATAGAGTGGAAGAGATATCTTACCTCTCCCAATAAAAGCTCTGCAAAGGACTTATAAGAACTTCTGTTTTAGGACCGCTATGTCTAAGAACGAGTTTACTATGAGTATGTTACTCAAATCTTTGGTAGCGGTCAAAGAGATTATAGGAAATGGCAAGAGTGCTCAAGTCTTGAATATCACTAGTAGTTCAAGGAATCCTCCGAAAGGCGGAAACCAGAAAAAGAGCAGAAAGGGTGGAAATTTCAAGAAGAGCAGAGGGAGTAAGAAGATGGTCCTTACCGGCGACATGCGAATGTCAAAGGAGAAAGGAATGTTCTTCAAGAGTGGTAAGAAAGGACACTGGAATAATTATAATCCAGATGTCAAGGCAAAACAGAAAGAGACGCGAGTCGCTCTTGTAACTGAAACTGTTCTAGTTTCCTCTTCTACCCACGTATGGGTAATAGATTCGGGGGCAACTGATTATGTTTGTTACACCTTGCAAGGTTTCTTGTAGAAAAGGCAATTGAGCAATGTCGAGGTGGTAGTCTCAATAGGCAATGGATCGAAAGTTCCTGCAGATGTCATTGGAGATTTAAATCTATCTTTTTATAGTCCTGTTTTAGTATTTAAAGAAGTTTAATATGTGCCTGAGTTTAGGCGAAACATTATTTCTGTTTCAAAACTCGGCACCATGGATGGTTATAAATCAAGTTTTGATAGTGAAGTTTCTATCATGAAAGACGATGATTTTATTTGTGGTGGACTATTAAACGGATCTTTATATACTATTACTTGTAAACCGCGTAGTTTTGTTAATATTGCTTCCACATCATCAAATCCTAAGAAGAGGAAAGAGTCTTCTAAGGTAAACCAAACTTATCTGTGGCACTTAAGACTAGGTCACATCAATCGTAATAGGACTCAAAGGTTGGTGGTATATGGATCATTGGAGTCTCTCCAAATTGAATCATTTCCAACTTGCGAAACCTGTTTGGAAGGAAAGATGATGACTAGGCCTTTCAAGCCAAAGGGTTATAAAGCCACAAAAGTATTAAGTTTGATACATTCTGACTTGTGTGGGTCTATGTCTACACAAGCTCGTGGAGGGTATGACTACTTCGTCACATTTACTGACGATTACTCGAGGTATGGATATGTTCACCTTCTTCGCCACAAGTTGGATTGCTTTGAAACCTTTAAGAAATTCAAGACAGAAGTGGAGAAGAAGTTAGGTAAAGAAATCAAAACACTACGATCTGATCGTGGTAGGGAATACCTATCCAACGAGTTCAAGGACTACTTGACAGAATGTGGGATTACATCCCAGCTGACAGCACCGGGCATGCCTCAGCAGAATGGTGTTTCAGAGAGAAGGAACCGAAGTCTCTTAGAGATAGTTCGGTTGATGATGAGTTATGCAACTTTGCCAGTTTCCTTTTGGGGATATGCCCAGAGATCGCAAAGATACTTGCTGAACCGTGTGCCTTCCAAGTCGGTACAAAAGATCCCTTTCGAGTTGTGGAGCGGGCAGAAACCCAGTATATACCACTTAAGGATTTGGGGTTATCCTACTTATGTGCTAAATAGGTAGGCCGACAAATTGGAATCACGTTCAGAAGTGATGTTGTTCATAGGGTATCCGAAGGAAACGAAGGGTGGATACTTTTATGATCTTAAAGAACAAAAGATCGTTGTTAGCCCTAACTCTCGGTTCTTAGAAGAGGATTACATTAGTAACCATAAATCTCGAGTCGACATCATCCTTGGGGAATTACAAGGTGGTCGAGTTCCACTTGAACAACCAGTTGTGCAAGATAGTACTCCACGAGTACCTGCACAATCTGTTAACACAGCGCCTGACACTATTCGACGTAGTGAGAGGGTGATATTTACACCTGATCGATATATGTTCACTGGGGAGACGTTTGATCATCTCCCGACAGATGAACAAGATACCGTGGATCCCTGGACTTACAACGAAGCAGTGGGAGATATAGATGCAGATTCCTAGCCAATCGTCATGGACTCAAAATTTAAGTCCATAATTGATATGGATGTATACGAGATCACTGAACTATCTGAGGGCTGTAAAGCTAATGGTAGTAAGTGTGTATACAAGAGAAAGAGAGAGGACCGAATGGAGAGATCATGGCGTTTAAGGCCAGGCTAGCTAGTGGCGAAGGGTTTTTACCCAGAAAGAAGGTATCGATTAAGAAGAGGCCTTCTCGCCTGTAGCAATGATCAAGTCCATTCGGATTCTCCTTGCCATAGCAGCTCACATGAACCCAGAGATCTGGCAAATGTATGTCAAAACCGTATTCCTAAACGGTCACCTTGAAAAAAGGTAGGGACATCTACATGAAACAGCCAGATGGTTATGTGAAGGAGGGCGAAGAGCATCTAGTTTGGAAGCTTAAGAAGTCCATTCATGGACTTAAGCAAGATTTTCGGTGATGGCACCATCATTTTCGACGAGGTAGTCAAATCCTATGGATTTGTATCCTGTCCTAATGAGGTGTGTGTACAGTATTTGTGTTAACGGATCAGTGGTGTTTCTTGCATTTTACGTAGATGACATCCTTCTCATTAGCAATAATGTTGAAGTGTTATCAGACGTAAAGACGTGTTTATCCGAGCAGTTTCAAATGAAGGACTTAGGTGAAGCTGCTTACATCCTTGGGATCAAGGTTATCCGAGATCGCCAGAAAAGGATATTAAGCTTGTCACAAGTGTCCTACATTGACACTGTTATTGCTCGTTTTAGCATGCAAAATGCCAAGAGAGGTTCAGTACCTTTCAGACATGACATTTTTCTATCTAAGAGTCAGTGCCCTAAAATGCCTGAAGAGATAGAAAGTATGAGGCTAGTACCATATGCATCCGTTGTCGGTAGCCTCATGTATGTGATGCTTTGTACGAGAGCAGATATCTCATATGCTGTAGGCATGGTCTCAAGATATCAGTCTAACCCTAGAAAGGAACACTGGATTGCGGTCAAGCATATTCTCAAGTACCTTAAACGAACTAGAGATTATAGGCTTGTTTACCAGTCAGACAGTCTATTGTCTTTGGGTTATACAAAATCGGATTTCTAGGCTGACAGAGATGAGAAGAAGTCTACCTCAGGTTATGTGTTTACCTTAGGAGGTGGAGTCATTTCATGGAGGAGTGCAAAGCAGAAATGCATTGCGGACTCAACCATGGAAGCAGAGTATGTGGCTGCTTCAGAAGCTTCAAAGAGGCAGTTTGGCTCAAGAATTTCCTCTTGGATCTTGGTATTATTCAGAATTTGCCTAAGGCGATCACGATTTATTGTGATAATGCGGGTGCAGTGACAAATTCTAAGGAACCTAGATCTCACAAGGCGTCTAAACAAATAGACAGAAAGTACCACATTATACGAGTATTCGTAAATCGAGGAGACATGGTGATTGACAAAATTGGAACTGAATTCAACCTAGCTAATCCTTTCATGAAGAGCTTATCACTCCCGGCTTACGAGAAGCATGTTCGTGGCTTAGGGATGGTAGAGATGCCCCCCACTTAAGACTACAGAAAATTTTGTATAAGTGGGAGAAGATGCAGTGATAGATAGGATAGATATCTGAGAGATAGCTGAGTACTAGTTTGTACCTAGAACTGACATATTGTATACTAAAAGTTTACTTTAGTATAAGTAAGAGAATTGTTGGGATTTTGTATACAGGAAGCAAATTTTATGCTTGTATACAATGTGTTGTCCCTACCACTATTTTATTCTCCTATATGATAAATTTATATATTTGCACATGTTATCCTTTATCTTGTATAAAAGTTAGATTTGTGTGGTGTGTCGGGTATCACAGAAGACAACACAAATTAGTTGAACTGACAAGATATAAACAATTATCATAGCTGAGACAATTTCAGGATAAGTTGTCGGTTTAAGCTGCAGTTTAGATAAGAAGTGGCTTGTCTTAGTTGCTTGTCTTTACTGGTATACTGAAAGTGGTGTATTGATGGATCACAGTGAGATGTGTTCTCCTAACTGACCTTAGTGGAGAACCAAGATCTCGGTGACTTAGCTGGTCTTAAGCTTGGTAAGACTTCAGCTGAGTGCATTTGGTTATCTATCACTTTGACCTACTATGGTGAACGTCATCGCGACCGAATCTACGTATCTTGGGTGCTAGTAGTCATTTGTGGCTCAGGCTGGTTGTCTGTATCTTGCAACTGTATCCTAGTAAAATGGATTGATAATATCCCCTGAGGAACTCGAAAGGATTAGCACACTAAACCCGACTGGTTGATTAAGTTCAGGTGTGTTAATAAGGTCGAGTGGTACTACTCAGGAATATAAGATGTTAATTAATTTAAGCTGTCAGTGAGCTTAATTAATTAACGAATATTTCTATCTTAAATCGGAGATCGATTAAGTCTAAAATACAAGCCCTTGCTCAATTTGGGATAATGGGGTAAGTCAGCACGGATTCTCTAGTGGAATGAATCTATGTTTATTAATTAATTTTGCTCTGGGCTGAGCATGGATAATTAATTAATTTGAGGCTCAACTTTATTTCTTGTATTGGATCCTTGATCTGGCCCAATTAGTTGCCTAGTTATTTATTATCTCTCAGAAATCATTATTAATGGATTAATGCATTTTTACATTATTTAATAATGTTATTTATCTAGAATTAATTGGCTGGACCAATTAATTGATAAATATTAGTAGCCCAGTAAATTAATTAATTATATTATGGGCTGGTTATGTGACAAAAATGGATTTTATAGGTCTTAGAGAGCTTACATGTTTATTTACTAAGAAAAATCATGATTGTACATGTTGTGTTTGCATAGTTCATCATTTTCGAAGAATATGCTACTTGGGCTGGTTTCTATTGATTTTTAGGAGAATGAAGACCTATTTTGAAGAAAAGGGAAGTTAAGCCTTAAAGTTCAGGTCGTTGGGGTCACGTGGCCGAAAAGGTCGAGATTTGGATAAGAAATGAGGGAGAACGAGCCAAAACAAAATTGCTGCGCAACTGCAGAAACGGGACTGCGGTCCGAGCTTTGTACTGGACCGCGGTCCGATGCCTTCTGCCCGAATTTTTTTTTTGAACAAAACAGTTCCGAACCGCGGTTTGAGCTTTGTACTGGACCGCGGTCCGCCCCCTTTTCGCGGATTATCCATTTTTTGACCCGATTTCGACTCGGGTCTCTATATAAAGCCAAAACTTGAAGCCCTAGCCACCATAACTCACCTACCACACAAAATTTCACCCTTTTCACTCTCCAAAACCATCCCTTCACCCCCAAACACCCAAAATCTTCCATTCTCCACCATTGAAGTTGATAATTGTGTGAAGATTAAAGAAGAAGGAGTCAAGCAATCAAGATTGAAGAGAAGGCTTTAGGATTTGTTTGCATTTTCTTTTCCCGTGCTTTCTCATGTCTTTGACTTGCTATGATTTGAGTATTTTGCTAATTAAGAACATGAGTAGCTAAATTCACTATTCTAGGGGCTAGACTTGATGAGTTTGTTTGAGAATTGATGTTTGCTAGATTTGCTTATGGTTAATTTACTCTATTTCTCTATGCTCTTGCTTTTAATGATTGTTTGAATGATTGATCATCATTTAGATTTATCCATGGAACTAATTCGATAAACGAGAGTTGAGAATTAATTCTAGATTCGGAGCATAGAGCACCTCTTTCCAATAGGCCGAGAGGTTGCGGGATACGGGCGAGGGTAATAGACTCGAGGGCTTTTGGGAGTTCTAGGTTTCGATGAATTGGAGACGAAAGTCTTAATCTAGAATCCACGGTCTAAGTTCACCGAGAGGTAGTTAGACTATATCCGACGTCGCTCATAAATAGATGTAATTAACCGTAGGAAACTCAAGTAAGCTAGATCCTTTTACATATCATTAGTGTCTATCCCTAGAATATCTTCTCTTGGATTTTCATCAATTTAGCTTCTTTATTTCCCTTAGCTTAGATTTATTTCAATTATTGCCTAGGATTAATCACCCCGCTAAGTTTTCATCGTCTAGATAGAGTTTAAGCATCCGAATAGGAGTAGTTACACGATTAACCGCATAGTCCTTTGGGAGACGACCTTGCTCACCACATATATTCCAACACCCCATACACTTGTGGGTAGAGGTCTAAGTAGGACACGATCATTATGTGGAAGCCCATTAGAAATATAATTAAATTAATGAGCTACAAATATATTAATATTATATTGTCTTTTGAAGCCTATATATATTAGTAATATGTTCAGAAACAGAACACACTCATTCATAAAATTCGAGACGCCGTGCGTGAGTGAGGGAGAGACAAAATATTATTTTCTTCAGTTCTCTGACTACCTAGAGGAAGAAAAAAGTCAGGACACAGATCAGAAGATCTGACACAGGAGCAACAATCAAAGCCGCGACAACATACGAAGGAGGAAGGTATCGTTCTTAACCCTCAATTATCCTTCAGAATTAGTGCCCTAAAACGCCTGAAGAGATAGAAAGTATGAGGCTAGTACCATATGCTTCCGATGTCGGTAGCCTCATGTATGCAATGCTTTGTACGAGACCAAATATCTCATATGTTGTAGGCATGGTCTCAAGATATTAGTCTAACCCTAGAAAGGAGTACTGGACTGCGGTCAAGCATATTCTCAAGTAACTTAAACGGACTAAAGATTATAGGCTTGTTTACCGGATAGTCTAGTATCTTTAGGTTATACAGACTCGAATTTTCAGGCTGACAGAGATGAGAAAAAGTCTACCTCGGATTATGTGTTTAACTTGGAAGGTGGAGCCATTTCTTGGCAGAGTGCAAAGCAGAGGTGCATTGTGGACTCTAACCATGGAAACATAGTATGTAGTTGCTTCAGAAGCCCAAAAGAGGCAGTTTGACTCAAGAATTTCCTCTTAGATATTGATATTGTTCCTAATTTGCCTAAGGCACTCACAATTTGGATTCCCGCGCCCGTACCCATCCCTTTCGGGTATTTTTCGTTCGGGTCGGGAAAAACGGATACGGGTACCCGTTACGTGGGTACCCGCAAAAAATCAAGCGGGTCGGGAACGGGGGGTTTTATTCTTAAATACCCGTTCCCGAACGGGTACCCGCATTATTATTAAATTTTTTTTACATGAGGTCCTCTTGCGTAGAGGTGGGCACGGGACGGCGCGGGTACCTGTTTGCATGTTTTATGCTAGCACTGGAGTGTGACTAAACAGTTTTCCACGGTAATTTTAATTATAAGAATCTATGGTTTCATAGTTGATAATCATATGGTCAGTTTTATAATTATAATTTATCTTGAAACACCATTGGAACATAATTTATAAAACAGATTATCTACTCCTATAGTCCTATTTAGTGGTTTAAATATATTGGTATTTTTTAATTATGATTTATGTTTTTAAAATTTTATTTATTGGTATTTTTTAATTTTTATTTATGAATTTAAATATATTATAAATAGGTGGTAATATTTGCGGGTAAACCCGTACCCGTACCGTATCCGCGCAGGTACCCGCATGCGGATACCCGCTCTATGCGAGAACGGAAATGGGTATTAAAATCAATTACCCGCAGGCGCGGGTATCCGCAAACGGGTACCCGCAGCGCGGGTACCCGTCCCGCGCCCACCCCTATTTGCACCGACCCAAATTTCACTATTCTTCTTTCTTTCTTCTATTTTGATCATATTTTCTCCTCATCTTGACCTAATTCTTGCAATTCCACAGAAAAAACACATGCATTATACGAGAAAATGAGCTACAAATCCAAGCTTATCAGATAGTACTATACGACGTATTTTACTATTTGTCAAATTTACGTGACAATACAATTTACTGTAGTATTAATTAATCTTAAGTTGACAATTAGCTACATCTTAAAATCTTCATAGATAACCAAATGATTTGAAAAAGTACAGAGATGTTAGGATCGATTCAAATTTTTCGAGGGTCTATAATAAATTATAAAAAAAATTAATTAAATAAAAACAGAGTATTAAATAGTTTTGGCCTAACACAAGCTTTTGTGATTTTTTAAACTACATGAGTTCAAGTCTTGAATTATACATTACATAGTATTAATTTTCTTTTCTCCTATGTAACTCTATAATAATTAAGTTTCCAAGGCTTTGTTCATTTGATAGGATGTTGGGGTTTTTCTGGAAGATATTTTAGATCTTCATTGAAGTCTCAATGAGATTTTATTTTGCCACAAATGTAATAGACTGTTGTTTCTAAGTCGTTTTTCAATGAACTTTCTTGCATGTACTTTTAAGATGTGTAAAAATATGGCTATTGAATATGAGAAATTGTTATGCAATATCTTCCGTGACAATACAACTTGTTCTACTGTTAGTCAATCGTAAGTCGACAATTAACTTCTTAAAATCTTTATTAATAATCAAAGGGAGAATGTGTACAAATGTCCTTCCCACAAAGAGCAAAAATGTTATTGAATTATGTTATACGGTGCAAAAACACCTTTAATGTTCTTATTCAAAGTGCAAAAATATTTCTAAACTCTATATTTTCATTCATAATTAATTTTTTTATTCTCTCTTTATATTTTTCTCAATATACATATTCTAACTATTCGCTCCGTCCCAGCTGACTTGTCTGATTTCTTTTCGGCTCGGTTATTTATGCAAGTTGATTTTATATAATAAAAGTGTGAGACCCATATAATTCAATAATTGTTTAGAATTGACTTGTGTGATAAATGTGTGAGACCAATATAGATATTGAATTATTTAAAGTTTATTCGAGTTGGTTAGAAAGTAGACAAGTGAAATGGAACAACCCAAAAAGGAAATGTCGATAAGTTGGGCAGGACGGAGGGAGTAGCATTGTCATTCAATGAACTAGAAAATAAGTTTATTTTATCTTTTTCTATAAACCTAACAACGAGAGACCCTTTCCCAGAAACTACTAGAGAAATACGAACTTAGTTCAAAGTAAATAATTTGTATCTCTATAAAGTGACGGTTTTTTTTGTTTTCTTGTAATTATACGTAGGGAATCTGTTGTGATTTATATAAATCTTTGTTACCTTTTCTCAATATGGTAAAAATCTCAAGAAACGGAGGCTATCTAGCTGTTGTGGTTTTAGGGTGTCTAAAAATCAAATCTAAATATGGTAAGTGCGATTTTATTTATTCTAATCCTGATTGAAGTGTAGTTCGTGCAGACTAAGCAATCTACTTCTATATATATACATCTCATCAACATAAGGGGAATTCAACTCACAAATATCTCAAATTCTTCTAAAAAATTCACCGAAACCTCAAGTTTTCCCAACTTCTTGAAGATGCTTCAGATGCAGCCTCTTCCTCTCCCCGTCGCGGAAAAGACCACGGCCGGGGACTCTTCCCGGTACATCCTGCGTACCCGTATCAGTAATGGCTCATACGGCGCCGTTTACTTAGGCGTGGACATGAAGAACGGCGAAGTGGTGGCGATCAAGCACGAGTTCTACGGCTTCTCTCAATCTACATTGCGAGAACTCAACATCCTCAAATCCGTCGGCGACCATCCCAACATCGTCCAGTACAAAGACATCTTCGTCGACGGCAAGGAGCGCGTCTACGTCGTCATGGAGTACCTCCCCCTCGACTTGCACAAATTCATCCAGTCCAATTATATTCTGTGGACGACGTCCCTCGTCAAGAACATCATACGGCAAATCCTCCAAGGCGTCGATTTCCTCCACTCCAACGGCATTCTCCACAGAGACCTCAAGCCGTCAAACATCCTGATGAACCAGATGTTGAAACTGAAGATATGCGATTTCGGATTGTCGACGCGGAAGAATGGTTCTGATGCGTATTCGCCCGGCGTCTGTACTCTCTGGTACAGGGCGCCGGAGGTGCTCGTTGATTCGGAGTGGTATTCGGAGGCCATCGACATGTGGTCGGTCGGATGCATCATGGCGGAGGTGGCGGTCAAGGCGGTGCTGTTTCCCTGTTCGTCGGAGATAGAACAGTTCCGGCAGATACGGTGGTTTAGGTATGAAGAAGGCGGTTCCACGAGACTCCGGAAAATGCTGACTGCCAACGCGGTTACGGCCGGAGTCCCGTGCCTGAGCTCTCTTGGATTTGATCTTCTCGAACGACTCTTGGATTACAGTCCTTCACAAAGGATTACGGCAAAAGACGCACTGCTTCATCCTTGGTTCAAGGAGGAATAGAATTCATTCAATTTGTTATTATTCTGGCCAATCTTTTTAATCAAATATTCATTGAAGTGGCAATGAAATTTATTTTGCTACATACATGATGCAAATTATAGAGTCTGTTGTTTTTGATTCGTTTTACGATGCAGCGGAAATTGTTTAATGCAATTGTATTTTGTTCGTATTGTGCCTTCATCAACTTTTAAGATGTGTAAAAATACGGCTATTAAACATGATAAATTGTTATGTAATATTGGAATAATGTATAAACAAAATTTTTACTACAAGCTGTCGCCGGATTCAAGATTCAATAGTGGGGTTGCTAAAATATTAAAATACTCGGAGCTCATTAACTTAATACATATCAAAATATTTAACATATGTATAAATTATAAAATTCTTTCTAAATTAGAAAGGAGTAAGAAAAAAATTGGGATAGCATTATAAATGAAAGTGCGAGAAGAAGAAGGAAAAAAATGAAGAAATATGAAAAAATAAAGATGGTAAGTGAAAATATGAAAGAAAAAAAAGAAAGTTAATTACAAACGAATAAAATATAAAATAAATAAGAAAAATAATAAGAAATAATTCAAAGAAATTAGAATTAAAATTGCCAAAATTAAGGAATAAAAAAACACAAATGAATAAGGAGAGAAATGAAAAAGCCATTCAGTGGGAAAGAACCGTTATTTATAAAGATATAAATAATTATAAATAAAGGTGGGCTGAAAAATTGGTCTACAGCTTTGATTTTCATTTTTCGTAATTATAAATTTTGTATTGGGTTGGAGCTCAGTCATGCTTACCAATAGAAGGTCCTTTGTTTATATTCTGTTTTAAAACTTTAATTTCTTGTTGTAATACATAAAATTTATAATTCTCTTGTATTGGTCCCGATGTGAGGTTAGGTGTCAGTTAGACTCACACTCTAATATTCATATTCACTATTTGATGAGGATAAACTTGAGGTGCCATTCTCAGCATTGAACGCTTTACATTCCTTTAGGAACTTATCACATTTTGCTCTTCATTCAGCTCATTCTCTAGTACTGAGTTCTGGACAATGTATTGATAGTGTCTAGTTTTTTAGCAATAGTAGCACGACTTCTGTTCATTTTCTTTCTTCTTGTAATCTCTCTTGTGGAAAGATGATTCTTTAAGTTTTTCTTTCCCGACTTCTCCCTTTCTTCTGTAGTCTTTGTTGATTCTTAGAAGATTTTGAGTATTGTTTGAAATTGTCCTTTAGCAACTTTTACGTTCGTCACCTCTTCTAGAATTATCTGAAAGAAGAACAAAAACTTTTAGTAATTCTTCGTGTGACCAATCATCTGGATTGTCACATTTCTTAGAAGCTTTGAATTGTCAAGCTTACGTATTGCTGCTTTAAATTTGTTATCTTTGATTTTCTCGTTTTCTTTCTCAGCTTTTTGAGCGTATCCCACATTTTCTTTGATGTCTTGCATATTCTGACTCTTCCGAGATCTCCATCATTGATAAGTCTTAATTCGTACTATTCAAATTCCGTTACTTTGATGCCATTTTTGGCCGTCAAATTGCTTTTTTGTGCTGTTTTGCAGATTCCCGAGCTTATGTGGCGACAATAAGATGATGTGGCGGCATGCACATAATTGAGGAATTTAAGGGTTAATTTTGGCGCAATTCTACATAGAAGGAAAGGAATGGATAAGGAGAGAAGAAGAAGATGGAAATATTTGATTATATATTTCCAAACTTGGTGGATAAGGTTCCTAATTCTACAAGGAATGAGAAAAAGAAACCCTAGATATATATATGCATGCGCCGCGGACGAAGGAGTATTGCTTTTCATGTCATAATTTTTTCCCTTCGTGTTCATCATCGCCGTCCACAGCCGAGGAGACTCGAGCACCACCATCCGCTGCCGAAACCGAGAGAGAGAACACCGTTCGTCATCGGCCACCGTTCGCCGTGAGAAAACCGAAGCCGAGAGTTCCGTGTCCGTCACCGAAGCCGAGAGTTATTCAAGTTCATTCATGCCGTTGATTTCAGTCGATTCGTTTCTTAGGTGCAATTCTAGAAAAATAAAAACTTGTTATTTTATTTTCGATGTTCAATTTGGATCATGTTTGCTTTGGATTTGAATCGAATATTTAGGGTTTACTGATTTTATTTTCTTCGGATTAATTAGAGTTTAATTTCGTGCACTTTAGTACTTTAAATCAGTAGTTATAATAGTTATAAATTTCACATAGTTTGATTTCGAATTTCAGCATGATTACGGTTCTGTCTAGTAGAAGGGTCTGGCTGCCCAGTGGGACCGTGATGCGTAGCTAATTAATTTTTAGGGTTCGGTAAGATGTGAAACACGCACAACTAAATTCGTGAGACTTATGCTTAATAATTAATCACTTAGGTTCCAGATTAATCTTGGTTAATTAATTGAATTAATTAATTTAGGCTTGATTACCCTAGGTTAGTTTAATTTATAGCTAATTTAGTACTTCCATCGTTTCTCGTGGGATTAGCCTAAATAAGTAGCACAATTGTTCTAAGAACAATAAGATTAATTTGGTAGAAGACTATTAGATGCCCACCATACGAGTATGCTACTAAATTGGGTTCCCTTAGTTCTTAAAGCTGATTAAGTGTTAAATCTATTAGTTGCCCACCAACGTAGGTTACATCTAATTTAGGGAAGTAGTCGTTTCAATGCCCACCATGGCGATTACCGAATAATTAAGGGGGAATATGAGATGTGTCAGTTTAATTACGGCGTCCTACAACTAATTGATTTAAAGGGATTAATTTATCTTTAGTGTCAATGATCGATTGTTCGTGTGTGTGGATCATCTTGCTGGACCCGTTTTCTTTACATAATTAATTTGAGTATTTATTTTCGTGTTCTAGTTTAGTGAATTTTAAAATTGCGTGGTCGCTAACCAAACCCTCGATTAATAGGAATTTTAGGTCAAAATCTATGTTCCCTGTGTTCGATATCTATTTGCTATACTAATTAAAGTTCTAGCATTTTTGCAGGATTTATTTGGTGAAAACAACGATCACCAGTCACCCAGAGTCAGTAGAATCTGATTCCTTGCCACTTTATCCAGGTTGTTTCTCTTTCTTTCTTCAGCGTTCAGCTGAACTTTGGCCTTCGACATTTCATCTCCAGTGACTGTGGTCTTACTGCCGCTTTTTGAGCCAGTTTGCAATGTTCGAATACATGATACGGTGATGATAATTGAACCATCGGTGATAACATCCCACATGCAGTCATGAGCGGAGGATAGATGAGATTCCATTCTCAAACTTCAGATTGTTGGAATTTTGTATACTGGAAGCAAATTTTAGGCTTGTATACAATGTGTTTTTTTCCTTTCCACTGTTTTATTCTCATATACGATATATACATATTTGCACATGTAATCCTTTTATCTTGTATGAAAGTTAGATTGTGTAGGGTGTTGTAGATCATAGAAGACTACACAATTGGTCGAACTAACAAAATATAAACAATTATCACAATTGAGACAACTTTTGGATAAGTTGTCGGTTTAAGCTGCAGTTTTGTTAAGAAGTGGCCTGTCTTGATTGCTTGTCTATACTGCTACACTGAAGGTGGTGTATTGATGGATCACAGTGAGATGTGGTCTCCTAACTGACCCTAGTGGAGAGCCGCTAGTGGAGAACCAAGATTTCGATGACTTAGCTGATCTTAAGCTTGATAAGACTTTAGCTGTGTGCATTTGGCTGGCTGACACTTTGACCTATTATGGTGAACGTCATAGTGACGGGATCTACGGTATCTTGGCTGTTGTAGTTATTTGTGGCTCAAGTTGGTTATCTATATCTTGCAACCGTATCCCTATTATTTGGGTTGATAGTATCCCCTGAGGAACTCATAAGGATTAACACACTAAACCTAGCCGGTTGATTAAGTTCAGGTGTGATAATAAGGTCGAGTGGTACTACTTAGGAATACAATAAGATGTTAATTAATTTAAGCTGTTAGTGAGCTTAATTAATTAACAAATATTTCTATCTTAAATATGAGGATCGATTAAATCTAAAATACAAGTCATTGCTCAAATTGGGATAAAAGGGTAAGTCAACACAAATTCTCTAGTGGAATGGATTTGTGTTTATTAATTAATTTTGCTCTGGGTTGAGCATATATGATTAATTAATTTGAGACCCGACTTTATTTTTTGTATTGGATCCCTGGTCTGGCCCAATTAGATGCCCAATTTTTATTTTGCTCTCTTGTGAATTATTATTAATAGATTACTGTATTTATATATTATTAATAATATATAAATTATTTATCTGGAATCAATTCGCTGGGCCAATTAATTGATAAATAGGTGACCCATTTATTATTAATTATATTATGAGCTGATATTAATTTATTAAAAGCCCATTAGCAATATAATTACTAATGGACCACAATTATAATATGATATAATATTTATACATTATATTATATAATACACGTTCACTTTATGATTTAAGTTAATTATTCACGCATTCAGAAACGTGAGAACGTGAGAGAGAACAAAAATTCAATTTCTCTCAGATCTCTGTCCACGCGGAAGAGAGGAAGGGCCGAGACACAGTCCATAATATCTCAAACGGGAGCAATAATCAAAGCTACGACAACATATGTGGTGGAAAGGTATGATTTCTTCTCGTATTCTATCAATTGGTATGAGAGCCATGGTTTTTGGCTCTAACTATTGCTTTCGTAGGAGATGTTAGGGTTTTATAGTAATTTTTCGGGCATTTTTCGTGTTTGAGGTGGCCTGCGTGCCACAGTTTTGACCCCGATGTACTATTTCTGGTGAGAAAATCCACGAGTAGAATATAAGGCCAATGTATTTTGATTTTGTTATAATTGGACAGTATTTTGGTCCGATCGACATGAAAATCGAGGCAGAAAGATGAATACTCTAAAACTCGCCAAGAAACCCTAGTTTTGGCTAAGGTTCTGCCGCCACTTGCGGCAGCGAGTGGTGGCACGTCCGGCCACCTCCGGCCAAGCGGCTTGAGCCGTTTGGTTCGTCATCTCACATGCTTCACGTCAAAAGGTCGTATGGGATCATCGGACTTCAGATGCGATCGAAATCGTCGATGCAAGTTCGCTGCTCGAATTGAATATTTTCAGCTATTTTGTTTTAAATTGTGGAAATTGATGGACTAATCTCGGTCGGAATGTTTTACACGGTGACCATGAGTGTCCAATTTTCCCTCCTTCAATTGATCGAATCGCGACTCCAAAACACGCGAATTCGAGCGTTAAAACTCGTCGGCGACGGGATGCAAAATTTGCTTGAATCCCATCGCGGTGGTGGTAGATTTGGGAAGATCATGGCCGCCCAGACGTCTGGACAACGTCGAGACGCGATTGGGGAGGACGATAGACAGCGGTGAAGCGCTGGCGCGACGTACAGACAATTTGCAATCGCGCACGTCAGCGGTGCTGCGTCACCTTTCCGGTAGCAGCAGGGCGCGGGCCTGGCCGACGAGCGTTGTGGCAGCATCTGGGAGACACAACCCTAGCTGACGTGGCCTTCTGACATGTCTGCCACATGGTAGATACTCTGATGACATGGCGATGATGCAACAGATGCAGATTTTAAAGTTCGAGATTTTATCGAAGAGCTGTATTTATTCGGGAAATGTAATATATATGATTTATCTGTTTTTTTTGCCCGAAAATGACGTTTTATTTTATATTTTGTATTTATTTATTATTATGTTTAAGCATGCACTTATGTGTTTAATTGTGCTTAGAAAAGCATGAAAATAGGATTTAATTCAGTTATAAAGCATGTTTTATTTTTCGTAAGCATGTGTTATTTTGTGCGTTTAGAAATTACATGCTTTAGTAATTTTGTGGATAAATGCATGATTCGACAAACCTTTTGAAAGAAAAGACTAAGCAATAATAAAATAATTAATGTTTAATTAGACTCCTATTGAATTGGATATTAACTATTAATTTGGGCCTCCATTTAATTGGACTCTACACAAAAGTAGTAAGATTATGTTAGTAATCGTCCACCTGTGTGACTTGTTTGCATTTTTGAGCTTCAAGTTTTGTGAGATGACTTTTCAAAAATAATATTTAATTATTATTGAGTAGTGGGAGCGAAGCCATCAACGTCCACCTACGTATCTTGCGTGCCTAGTAAACACGAGTACTCTAGAAGATAACAAATAAATAGGATGACAAATTAGATCAGACTGAATGGGGGCATGGTTCTCGTAAGTAAGTCAATTTCGAGAATTTGATTCTATTTTGGTTAAGTTAATGGTCAATGCTTAGATGTCACCACGGGTTTAATTCACTTCCCTCGAAGTCCCTTCCCGCGTTTTAATTTAATAGTAACATGGTCCAGAATATCGAACTATTAATTCCATTCGTCTTAAAAACCTAGGCGTGAATTGAAATTAAAGAGCTAGGTGAATAGCTTAGTTTAAGGTTACGCTAGTAAATGTCCACCTGCGTGGGTTACGAGTGGAATTCCTAGAGCTGTTCGAGGTTCTTAATGTTATTGATTTATCAAAAGGTTACAATGACATTTATTTAAGAATTCTGTGCGAATATTATTGTTGGTTCGGAGACGAGAGTCAGGTGTAGAGGGGGGGGGTGAATACACCTGAGTACTGCTCTTTTTCTCAAACCGAAGGACAGCTGAACTGTTTAGATGCGACTGATGAACAATGCCAGATAATAACCTTCGATCGCGGGTCAGAGAGTGAGTCAACTATTGAGCTCTCCTACTGACTTTTGTCAGTCGTTGAAACTCAGTCGAAAACCTTAGTGCGGAATAGTGTGGGGCCCGGAGATTCATCTCAGTTTGAAAACGTGATTTCGCAAGTTAAAGTATTTTGGCAAGTGCGCTTTTGAGAATACGTTTTATGCAAGATATGATTTTGCAATCAGTTTGTATGCAATGCAATAAAACAGTAAACAACACAAACAATTTTTAACGTGGTTTGTATACGCAAGATCCTACATCCACGGTCCTGCTGAACAGGAGGTCTTGTTGATTTATCTGAGCAAGCCTCAACAAAGAATCGTGCACTGGACAGACCCTTCTATATTATAGTCCTTAGCGACTTTACAAATCAAACCGAGGTTTGAAGGGGAGGGGATTATCTCCAACTAGGAAGGAGTTCTTACAATAAGAACAATCACTAAAAGTGAACTCCTTCGAATTTCTAAGCTATAGATTTGTCAATGAGCTTAGCTAGAGAAGAGTAATCTAAAGAACTCTAGAGAGAAGAACTAATGATATTTTATTAAGCAAGTTCTTCGCTGGATTGATCTTGAATGCGCTAGAATTGTTTGAAAGCTTAAGCGTTTTCCCTTGATATCCCGTGCGTGGAGCTCGGATTTTCTTCTCTATTTATAGTCGTGAAACAGACATATGTCTGTTGGTGACGACGATGCCACGTATCACAAACTTCCAAAGAAAACGACCATAAATTCAAATTGTTGCAGCAGAGTTGTTGATACTATACATGAGAGCAGCTTTAGTTGGTCAGAGCAGATATAGCGTTGACGACTTTTCATTGGTCGAGGTTTGTGGTTGGTGAGATTGTGTTAGACATCGGAGTTGACTCTCCCTAATCCTCGTATGGTCTTCTGCTGTCTTTCGAAAAGACTAACAACTGGGTCGTTCCCTGTCGGATATAGTAGACTTGAAGCTGTCTCTGTCTTCTTCGTCTGAGTCGGCTGACAAGAGATATTATCTTGAGTATGGTCAACTGATGACTGCGAAGGTACTGAGCTTGCATATGGTTCTTCTGCTGATGTCTATCAGCTGATTTGATATCTTCTATTGAGGCGAAGATCAGCTGATGACTTAAGAACGCAAGCTATTACACTGATGACGTGGGGTTCTGGAAAGTAACTTCGACAGAAGATCAATCCAACATTTTACCCCGTACAGGACATAGACACAAAACAAATCAAAAACAGTCTAGCCTATACATCAGTTATTCCTGTCAACACTACACTACTGATATCAGCTGGGTTTTGGGATCTTCAATTCCATAGTACTACTACGATTTCCCCTAATATTATTTTAACCCACTAACTGCTGAGTATCATCTACTGACTCATAACCCAACAATTTCCCCCTAATTGATGATGCCAAAACCTCTATAAAAAATAAAAAAATTTAAACTACTGACATAGATAGACTTCAGTAAAACTGAATCAGTTTACTTCATGAGATCAGCAGTTGAGAGATAGGCAAAATCAGAGAAACAATTATGTGTGAGTGTGTGTCAGATCACTTCAGTGATCAGTTGTGATAACATAACATAAACGAAAGCCGTAAGACAATAAGTAATTGTCTGGCTAGAAGCAGGAACTTATATAAATGAGAAAGTGAATTACAGAGGTCCTATCTTCTATACAAAAAGGAAAGAATAAGAAGACTACTGCTGACATCTGAACTTCTTCGTCTTGCTTTTGAAATCCGCAGACTTGTCAGCAGGAGGTTCCAAACCATAATATTTGTAGGCTCTCGCGCGAAGTGTTTGGGTTTCCTCGAGGTCCTCAGGCAGCTCAGAACTAAGATCATGATGATGTGATCTGCTTCGACCTCGTCTTCTATCTCCTTAGTGCACAAAACGCCACGAGTCGTTCTAGGAGGAGGAATCCTTCTGAATGCAGGGGCTACTAGTGGTCGCTTCTCCTTTTCTAGGATCAGCAGAAGTTGGGCTCTGAGCCTGGCGTTATACTGATGAATGAATTCATCAAACAGTTGGTTTGCCAGGATCCCAGATGGGTAGAATCCCCACACGTAGTATCCTTTAATAAATTTGATCTTCAGTTCCTCCCATTCCTCGTTCAACTCCAAAGGTACCCACTTATCTACATGAGGGTGAGGGGTTTTCTTCAGATAAGTTGCTCTGGGATCGCCTCTCCTGTAGTACTTGGATGACCTTGGAATTTGCTTCTTCCAGTCGATGACTGGTTCACTGGCTATCTTGTTAGTAATCTCTATGATCTTGGCCAGATCTTCCAATCTCTTCTTCTCTCTGAGGGCTGCTGATTTAGTGTCTCCTCTCCGGAGATTCAGTGCTTTCAGCGTGGCCTCCCAGGTGGCTCTGTCTTCTGCCTCTTGCTCTGGAGTAAGTGTTTGGATAGCAGTACTCTGAGCCAAGGGCTGAATGTCAGTGGCAGAAGCTTTAGCTAGCTCCTCCTGAGCTTTTCTCTTCTGTTCATCCAGGAGTAGTTTGGCTTTACCTTTGGCGATTTTTCCAATAGGCTTCCTGGGTTCTTTGCCTTCTTAATTTCTTCCTCGATCTGTTTCTCATAGTTGAGTTCATCTTGAAGCTTCTAAGCAACACGCTGATCGAATGCCTCCTGCTCCGCCTTGGATTTGAACTTAGGCGTCGGGGAAGATGGAGGAGTTGTTTCAGTAGTAATCTCCTTCCCCGGCCTTTGCGGTGGCAGTGGCTCGTCCTCTCGGTCGACAAATTATGCGACCTCCTCAATACGTTGAGCCGAGGATCCTTCTCCGGATCCTACAAAGAGCTCAACCACGTAGATGTTGTTTAGACAGTTGGGATTTGGACGATTTCGGGAGGGGGTACTGAGCTGGTTCCAGCTTGATCAGCTGAACCTTCCCCCTTAGCCTGTTCCGCCTTAGCCTTCTCTACTCCTTCGATACCAACTCCTTCCCCGTTTTTGGCATCATCAGCCAGGGAGAGGCGAGTGCGGATGGCAACTACCTCCTTCTCCAGATTGAGAACCATGGATTTAATGAAGGCGGCTGTGGTGTCGAAATCCTTGACGACATCGTAGTAATGTTCCCAGTCCGTCTCCTGGTCAGCACGGATTTGCTTGATTTGAGCTACTGATTCCTGTCTCAGTTTCAGGAGGGACTCATCACGCGACTCTATCATTTCCTTCTGAATGAGCTTTAGGGCCTCCGCCTGATTGGTTATTGCTTGTTTTAGACTGGAGGTGGCCATCTTATTGCGCTCATCCATAGTAGTTTGGACTACTGCGAGGCTCTGAGTTAGCTGCTCAGAAAATTTCTTATGCAGTTCTTGAAGAAGTTGCTGACTCTGAGCGGCAAGGTCCGCTTTCTGAGCTGCGAGGGCGGTCTCGACTATCTCCTGGATATTGATAGAAGGAGTATGAGCTTCGGAGACCTTCTTCATCTCGCCCGCAAGTCTGTCAACCTTCTCAGTTTGGGCTTTCGTGTACTGAGCCCATTTTATATGTACGTCTTTGGTAAGGAGACGATTCTTTTCTCCCTGTCGTCTAATGGCTTTGTTGACGGACTTTGAGGTCACGGAACCGATAGGTTTTATCTGATAGCTGCTGGTTCCCAGCCTCCGCTCAGAAGCTGCGAGTTGTTGCTCTCGACTGCGTTTCGAGGCAACGGGGGCATCACCTGATGTAGACGGTGGTGGTGATTTGCCCTTCTCGCTAGGAGTGTTACCCTCGGCAGATCCTCCCAGTTCTGCTTACTTGGGTGGCGCCTCATCCACATCATTATTATCGTTGTTGTTATCATCGGGATGGGATGGCGGCGAAGGGCTGCTGACATGTTCTGAGGATCTCAGGCTCAGAAGATAGAGCATAGCTGCGCGGAGATCCTCGAACGAGGCTAGGTCAGCGGGTTCCCCAAACCCGATCATTGACTGCAGGCTTTGCTCTTCTGTCAGTAGGGACAGAGCAGACTGGTTCTTTATCAGCTCATCAAGCATGTCCCAGCTGAGGAACCTCAGTAGGATCTGAGTCCTCGCCCTTATAGCTATTTCGACCAGATCCCTGTGGTCAGCAATTTCTGGGATCTGTGCAGTGACTTCTCCAGTGGCTCGGAGGCGAGTCGAATGCATGGTCGTCCACTCAGAGGATGTCTCCTCAGTCGGTTCAGCTGTGTCCGACTGAGTCTCTTCAGAGCTGATGCGCTGGACTTTGTCTTTTAGAGTGGCACCTTCAATGCCTGTGTCCGCGTCTAAGATTGACTCCTCCTGAGTCGGTGGGGTTAAGGTCGGCTTTGCTGGGGCTTTAGATGTCTCAGCCTTGCTGAGCCTTTTCCTCTTAGGTGGGTCGGCACGAGGAGGCAAGTCAGAGGTGACTGCTTGCGTTCGAGGTGGCCCTCATCCGATTGATTTCTCAGCAGCGGCTCTTGTCTTGAACTTAATGAGCTTCCTGTCGAAGTATCGCGAATCATCAAAGGCTGCATGATTCGATACTGAGTCTTTGATTAGTACGGACATCTTTGTCCCGTAAAGCATCTTGCCCACACTAACAAGTCTCCTCTCTCCAGTGGGTGTGGCTGCGAACTTCTGTGCCTGAGCTTTAAGCTTAGTCACATGGAAATCGGTCTAGTTGACTTGGACTCCGTCATCTATGATCATCATCAGCTGGAGACGGGCCTTGGATAGCTGATCAAAGGAACTGGCGAAACTCGTCAATATGTGCGTGATGATGTAGCCGAGCCCGCGGTATTCTGGTAGCAACTGGTTCTTCGAAAGCGCTGATTTGAAGATAATGTCGTCTATGCCGTAGAACCTCTAAACATAGGAGTTGATTTCCTTCTCCTTATATCCAACTGGGGAGACTCCATGAGCCGGAAGGTCAAAAGAAGATTCCAGGGCGGCCCGGATATTGATGTCTTTGTGACTGGATTCCCATTTCTGAGGGGTCACTTCCTTCATGTACGAGAAACAGGATACCTCCCCATCTGCATCTTCTATGGACCTCCAGTTGTAAAATACCTCTGCAACTTGTCGAGGCAGATAAGCTTTGGGGTGCTTCGCGACAAGAAGTTCGAGTCTAGAAACTTCGAGAGCCGTGTAGATGGGCTCAAGAAAAGGTAGTTCCGCCTGGTGCAGAGCCATCGTGGGCTCAAACTGGATCCTAGATTTGATTATCTCATCGATGTTGGGTGGGGTCATCACCGTCGCCATGTTTCAGAAAGGAATATTTGAATTAGCAAACTTTTTGAGTGAAGAGAGAAATTCTGAGTTACAGAAAGCTTGAAATGCGAAAATGGCGTAAAGTGCAGTTAGAGATATAAACGAGAGATTTCATAAGATATGCATATCATGCGGTTTTAATCTAACGGCTGAAATCTAATCTCGCGTTTAAAATGACGTTTGTGATTTGATGTTATAAATAGAATGATTACCGAAGCCGCCTATAACCTAGACCCACGTAGGAATATGCGCAGTTAAGGTAAGGTGAGAAGACATGCATTAAATGCATTGCAGGCAGCATTAAAGTCTAAGCCTTTTAAATGAAAACGGTTTCCTACTGACTTAAACCTTAAAAGATTAATGGCGGGAAATAAATGCTCATTAACTACTGAGTACAAACGACTGATAATTTAAATGCGAGCATGCTTCTGACAAAGTTCAGTATGTAAAACTACGCAAACCTCTTCAGCTGACTTTACGATCAGCTGGTTACCGTTTAGACTCAGAAGGACATATGATGTGCTGATAGACACATTCCCCCTTACTGTGTACTGTCAGATTCACTCGACTGAATCAAGTACTAAGTCTTCTGTCCTGTCGTACTGTTTCCTCCACTTGATACCAATTGTTATCATCAGTAGTTGGTTTCTACTGATACCAATTGTTATGCTTTACTGACACGATTCGGTAGGATCCAGTAGACCTAGCTCAACTGATAATTCTCTGAATCTGTTCTCAGCTAGTGGTTTGGTCAGTATGTCTGCCCTTTGCTTATCAGTATGGATTTTCTCCATTCTGATGTCCTTCTTCTCGACATGGTCTCTGATGAAGTGGTGTCGAATATCCACGTGCTTGCATCTCGTATGTAAAACAGGGTTCTGAGTAATAGCAATTGCACTGGTGGAATCACAGTAGATGGGCACTTCATCCTAAATTATACCATAATCTCTCAGTTGTTGTCGAAGCCAAAGGATCTGGGCACAACAACTTCCAGCAGCCATGTACTCAGCTTCAGTAGTGGACTTTGCTACTGAGTGTTGTTTCTTTGAAAACCAAGATATCAGCTTGCTGCCTAGGAACTGACATGTTCCTGAAGTTGACTTTCGATCTATCCTGCATCCTGCATAATCAGCATCAGAATAACCTGTTAGTATAAGATTATCGTCAGTAGGATACCATAACCCTGCGTCAGGTGTTCCCTTCAGATATCGCAGAATCTTCTTTGCTGAGTCCATATGACTTCGCTTGGGATTCGCTTGAAATCTTGCGCATACACCTACATGATAAGTCAGGTCTGCTTGCTGTTAAATATAATAAAGAACCAATAATACTCTATAATCAGTTGAGTTAACAGAAGCTCCCTCTTTGTCTAGATCGATTTTGAAATTAGTGTTCATGGGGATCTTGACTGGCTTGCTCGAGTCGCAGCCAAATCTCTTTAGGAGATCTCGAGTGTACTTGGCTTGATTGATGAATATTCCTTCAGGTGATTGCTTGACTTGGAATCCAAGGAAGTAATTCATCTCGCCCATCATGGACATCTCGAACTTCTCCTTCATTATTTTCTCGAATTGCTGACATATCGTCATGTTTTTGCATCCGAAAAGATGTCGTCCACGTAGATTTGCACCAGTAGGATGTCATCTCCTAACTTTATGCTGAATAGGGTGCGATCTACTGTCCCCTTTTGAAAACCTTTCTGATGCAGAAAGTTTGATAGGGTATCGTACCAAGCCCTAGGTACTTGTTTTAACCCATACAGAGCTTTTCGAAGTCTGTACACCTGATGTCCCTACTGAAAGCTGGGCGGTTATTCCACGTAGACTTCTTCCTTCAGTACGCCATTCAGAAAAGCTGACTTTACATCCATTTGATATACTTTAAATCTCTGATGCGTTGCATAGGCTAGGAACAGACGAATGGCTTCCAATCTGGCGACTGGAGCGAATGTTTCATCAAAGTCTATCCCTTCTGCTTGACAGTATCCCTTGGCAACAAGTCTAGCTTTGTTTCTGACAATGACGTTGTTTTCATCTCGCTTGTTCTTGAAGACCCACTTAGTACCAATCACGTGCTGATGTCTAGGTCTGTCAACAAGCTCCCAAACTTCGTTTCTAGCGAACTGGTTCAGCTCTTCTTGCATGGCAATGATCCAGTCAGCATTGTTGAGTGCGTCCTCTATTGACTGAGGTTCTTCTGTAGACAAGAAACAAGAATAGAGTGAGCTCTCTCCTTGACTTAATCTAGATCTTGTCCTGATAGTTGCTGATGGATCTCCAATAATAAGATCTGAAGAATGAGCGTCAAGCCATGAACGTTTGAGTCTGGCTTTTACTTCTGATACTACTTCTGCACAGTCAGTAGGTGTGTTAGGCATTTCAGTCGTGCTATTCTGTGACTGCAGCAGTTCAGTAAGAAGGTTAGGATCTAATGAGTTTCCAGGTTCAGGGGCATTTAGCTCAGGAACAATATTTGTTCCCCCTGAGTTTATATTCTCAGTAGAGGTCTCAGTTACCACTGGGGCTTCCTCATCGATCGTTGTTACCTGTTGTTGATTCTGTTCAGTAGAATCAACCAGGTCAGCTACGTTGCATGTGGGATGGGTCTGAATTTCCTCATCGTCTGACTCATCATCCCAACAATGCTGGATCTTTTCGGCTTTATCATTTAGTGCGAGATCCTATAGCTGGTTGCTGACATCCTCAGTATTTGTCTTTGAAGATTTCCTGTTCTCAGTAACAAACTCATCAAATACAACATGAGGGCTTTCCTCCACGCAAAGAATCCGATAGTTAAAGACTCTGAAGGCTTTACTGACTCGAGAGTATCCTAAGAATACTCCTTGATCAGATTTGCTATCAAAGACCTTCAACTGATGTTTCCCATTATTGTGGATAAAGCACGGACAACCAAAAATATGAAAATGAGAAATAGAAGGAATTCTCCCTTTCCAAAGTTCGTAAGGTGTCTTCATGTGTTGCTGTGTAAGCAGTGAGCGATTCTGAGTATAGCAGGCGGTGTCAGTAGCATCTGCCCAGAACTTAGAGGGTAGTCTGGAGTCTGCTAGGAGCGTTCTCGCCGCTTCTTTAAGTGTTCTGTTTTGCGTTCAACAAGTCCGTTCTGCCGAGGGGTGCGAGCTGCTATTTTTCGTGCTTAATTCCCTCCTTTTCGCAGTACTCCTTAACTACTGAGTTGAGAAATTCTGTTCCTCTGTCTGAGCGAATTCTCTGGAATCTTGATGTCCTTTTCCACACTGAGCTTTTTCGGTAGTTTTGGCAACTCGGTCATGACATCGATTTGTTGGCTATGAAGATGACCCACGTATATCTTGAGTAATCGTCAATAATGACGAGGGCATACTTCTTGCCTCTTATAGTCACTGGAGATACTGGCCCGAATAAGTCCATGTGCAGCAGTTGAAGGATTCCATCAGTGGAAGGTGACGGAATAGGTGGATTGCTTTTCTTTGTCTGCTTTCCCTTCAAACACGCTTCACAATTTCTGTCTTCGATAAATGATTCGTTGGGCAGTCCTCTGACTTTAGAGTTCTTGGCTAGCTTGTTTATAGTCTTGAAGTTCAGGTGGCTGAGTCTTTTATGTCATAGCCATCCTGCCTTGTCGCTAGATTTTGTCTGTGCAAACAAGCAAGCCTCAGGTTCTGCGGGTTCCAGTTTGCGACATAGATATTCTTCCTCCGCGAACCTGATAACACTGTTTCCCTATAGATTTATCAACAACATCACAGAAACCAGCGTCAAAGATAACTCTATTCAGATTGTCACAGAATTGACTGACAGAAAGGAGATTATGTTGAAGTCCTTCAACATATGTTACTCTTGGAACTGAGGAAGCCCCAATATTCAGTGTTCCGTATCCCCTTGTATAGCCTTTTAGTTGTCACCAAACTTAATTCTGGGACCATCTTCTTGTACGTAGTTGGTCAGCAGGCTCTTTTGATAAGTCATGTGTCTCGAGCGGCGGCCGTCCACTATCCAAGGGTCCTTATGCACTCGCAAAACGAAACATATTTAGGTACCCTTTGGTTCAGTTGGGTCCTTACATGTTAGTGGGTAATTTCGGAACCCAGATATGTCTAGGGACCTTAGAAGTCTGAGACTTCTTCTTCTGAACCTTGTCAGCTTTCTTCTCCACAGGAGTTGGAGATACTGACTTTCTGACGGTTTTGGGTTCAGGAGCTTTCTTCTTCTGAGGCTTTGCGTTCCTCCTGACCTTGGGCTCATAGTAGTATGAACCATACTGAGCTGGATGTTCATATAGCGGTCATTCAGATCTTTGCTACGCCCACCTGACCTTCTTGGTTCCCCTTGAGTTTGATCGTGGTGTCCTGGGGCTGGAACCTCTGGTCAGTTGCTTCTTGTTGCTCGGCTGAGGTGCTATCATCTTCTGTTTATTCTTCGTCTGAGGTGTTGAGCCAGTAGCTTGGACTTTCCCTCTGACGAACCTATCAGCCAGCATTTCTTGTTGTTCGACTGAGGTCCTTATGCACCTGCAAAACAGAAACATATTTAGGTACCCTTTGGTTCAGTTGGGTCCTTACATGTTAGTGGGTGATTTCGGAATCCAGATCTGTCTAGGGACCTTAGAAGTCTGAGACTTCTTCTTCTGAACCTTGTCAGCTTTCTTCTCCACAAGACTTGGAGATATTGACTTTCTGACGGTTTTGGGTTCAGGAGCTTTCTTCTTCTGAGGCTTTGTGTTCCTCCTGATCCTGGGCTCATAGTAGTACGAACCATACTGAGCTGGATGTTGATATAGCAGTTCACTGTACTGTTCTGCCCACCTGACCTTCTTGGTTCCCCTTGAGTTTGATCGTGGTGTCCTGGGGCTGGAACCTCTGGTCAGTTGCTTCTTGTTGCTCGGCTGAGGTGCTATCATCTTCTGTTTATTCTTCGCCTGAGGTGTTGAGTCAGTAGCTTAGACTTTCCCTCTGACGAACCTATCAGCCAGCATTTCTGAGCTTTTTGACGTTGAACTGGAAGCTTCATGAGTGTAGCGAAGTCCTTCTTTCATGGCTATTGGTCTTTGAGCTCTAAGCATGCTTTCCAACTTCTCCTTAGATCATAGGTATTGTTCAGTCATCAGCCCTCGCCAGACTTCATCACTTCTTCGAAGTGACTCATAATCATTTTCAACTTCTGCGAGCTTCTGACTGAGTCGGGCTATCTCAGTATCCTTCTTAGAATTGTCCTTGGTCAGAACTGATATTTGAGTTTCTTGGAACTGAGACTTAGTCATAAGAGATTTAATCTCTTCCTTGAGTCTCACAACCAGATTCTCTAAATCAGTAGAGACCTGAAAATTAGAGAGAGTCTCTGATTCTCAGCCTTTACCTGTTCCAGTTCCTGAATGGTTCTGCTGAACTCTCTGCTCAGCTGAATCTGCTCCTCTAGTAGATCATCATAGACTTGGACCACATCTAGAGGTTCATCTGTGACCGAGCACGTGTCGTGTGTGCTATGTGAAGAGGAGGTTATATTAAGTTTAGAATTTACCTCAGCCTCTTCTCCGGCCATCAGACATTATTATACAGTTTCTTCAGGATCTGTCTCTCCGATCTCAACGGCGACAAATGCAGCTTCGTCCTTAGAAGAATACATGAATGCATCTTCCTCGATTGAGTCATCGAATATCTCTCCGGCTATGTAGGCCTGCCTCCTTCGGGTAAATTTTTCGCGTCTGGCATGCCGTTCTGTTCTTTGAGCAGCTGAGAGTTCGGGACAGTCGTACTGATAATGTCCCTCTTTCTTGCAGTTGTAGCACACAGTCGATCTACTGCTCTTTCCAGCTGAGTCGTTGGATGGACTAGCAGCAGGTTCTGAGTTCTTGCAATTTGTAGAAGATTTAGATTCTTCCCTTTTTCGATAATCTTTCTTACCTGAGGGAGAATCTCTGTTGTATTTCTTCAGCTTTCTGACTCTCTCTTTTTCCCTTTGACATTTGAGAGCCATCAGTGCTAGTTGGTCAGGGCCTGAAGTCTCAGAGGACTTTGCTTCTGTTGTGGCCACTGCCTTGCTGGAAGAAATGGGTTTGACTCCAGTTTAGCTGACTGTAGCTTTAAACGCATGGTCAATCTGAGTGTTAGCTGGAGCACTTGAACATCGTTGGGGTAGGCTGTGCTCGAATTCCTCTGTTTTTAGTTCTGAAAAGATAACATCAGGAGTTAGAGCATTAAGATCTGAGCGTCTTAAATAAGTAGCAAAAGGAAGCCACTTCAGTCGAGGTAGCGCTCTCAGAATCTTTGTGTTCATCTCTTTGTTGGTGAACGTCCTCCCCAGCCCGTTGATCATATTGATCTGGTTTGTGAATCTGACGCTTAGCTCGTCAATGGTCTCACTGGGCTCCATGGCAAATGCATCGAACTTTTGTAGCTCTAATTCGAGCTTATTCTCTTTGATCTGCAGGGTTCCTTGGCTCAGTACAGCCAGGGCGTCCCATAGTTCTTTTGCCGTCTTGCAGTCATGCACCCTCCCGAGGTGTGAATCGCTTAGCGTAGTCAGGATAGCATTACGCGCAACTCGGTCGAGGTTGTGCAGCTTTTTCTCTTCAGGCGTAAAGGCAGATTTGTCTTTTGCAACCTTGGCACCAGTCTGTGCCCCTACACCTCCCGCGCAAGACAAATTGTACGCTATCTATCATGGGAATGATGGGTCCTGTTTTGAGGACATCCGTCATGCTATCATGCAGCGATGTTAGGTGCACCTCCATTCTCACGCGCCATACCATCTAGTTCTCTATCGAGAACATCGGTACCATCCTAATACCTGACATATCAGACATAATGGGTAAGAGTATAAGGATGTATGAAGAGATGCTTGTGCAGTGAAAAACATTTTCAGGATCTGTTCGAGAAGACCAGTAGTTACAGAACCGATGATCAGAAGAACACCGTCGCTCTGATACTAATTGTTGGTTCTGAGACGAGAGTCAGGTGTAGAGGGGGGGGGGGTGAATACACCTGAGTACTGCTCTTTTTCTCAAACCGAAGGACAACTGAGCTGTTTAGATGCGACTGATGAACAATGCCAGATAATAACCTTTGATCGTGGGTCAGAGAGTGAGTCAACTACTGAGCTCTCTTACTGACTTTTGTCAGTCGTTGAAACTCAGTCGAAAACCTTAGTGCGGAATAGTGTGGGGCCCAGAGATTCGTCTCAGTTTGAAAATGTGATTTCGCAAGTTAAAGTATTTTGGCAAGTGCGCTTTTGAGAATAGGTTTTATGCAAGATATGATTTTGTAATCAGTTTGTATGCAATGCAATAAAACAATACATAATACAAGCAATTTTTAACGTGGTTCGGATACGCAAGATCCTACGTCCACGGTCCTGCTGAGCAGGAGGTCTTGTTGATTATCTGAGCAAGCCTCAACAAAGAATCTGTGCACTGGACATACCCTTCTAAGTTATAGTCCTTAGCGACTTTACAAATCAAACCGAGGTTTGAAGGGGAGGGGATTATCTCCAACTAGGAAGGAGTTCTTACAATAAGAACAATCACTAAAAGTGAACTCCTTCGAATTTCTAAGCTATAGATTTGGCAATGAGCTTAGCTAGAGAAGAGGGATCTAAAGAACTCTAGAGAGAAGAACTAATGATATTCTATTGAGCAAGTTCTTCGCTGGATTGATCTTGAATGCGCTAGAATTGTTTGAAAGCTTGAGCATTTTTCCTTGATATCCCGTGCGTGGAGCTCGGATTTTCTTCTATATTTATAGTCGTGAAACAGGCATATGTCCATTTGAGACAACGATGCCACGTGTCACAAACTTCCAAAGAAAACGGCCATAAATTCGAATTGTTGCAGCAGAGTTGTTGATACTGTACATGAGAGCAGCTTTAGTTGGTCAGAGCATATATAGCGTTGACGGCTTCTCATTGGTCAAGGTTTGTGGTAGGTGAGATTGTGTCAGACATCGGAGTTGACTCTCCCTAATCCTAGTATGGTCTTCTACTGTCTTTCGAAAAGACTAACAAGCTCGGGTCGTTTTTTACGTCGGATACAGTAGACTTGAAGCAGTCTCTGTCTTCTTCGTCTGGGTCGGCTGACAAGTGATATTATCTTGAGTATGGTCAGTTGATGACTGCGAAGGTACTGAGCTTGCATAGGGTTCTTCTGGCGATGTACGTCGGTCGATTTGATGTCTTCTGCCGAGGCGAAGATCGGCGATGACTTAAGAACGCAAGCTATTACACTTATGACGAGGGGTTCTGGAAAGTAACTTCGATAGAAGATCAATCCAACATTTTACCCCGTACAGGACATAGACACAAAAACAAATCAGAAACAGTCCAGCCTATACATCAGCTATTCCTGTCAACACTACACTACTCATATCAACTGGGTTTTGGGATCTTCAATTCCATAGTACTACTACGATTTCCCCTAATATTATTTTAACCCACTAACTGCTGAGTATCATCTACTGACTCATAACCCAACAATTAGTTTCTTACATGTTTTTAATTATATTTTCCAGATATGTCTGTTCGAAAAATATTCGAGCTCCTAACATTCTCACCAACCAAATCCTAACGAGTTTAACAAATTTTAAAGAGTGGAAGAGAAATATTACCGTCCCAGTAAATTCTCTTACAAGGTCTTATAAGAACTTATGTTTTAGGACAGCTATGTCTAGTATTGAGATTACTCTGAGTAAGTTACTCAATTCTTTGGTAGCGGTCAAAGAGGTTATAGAAAAGGGTAGGGGTGCTCAAGTCTTGAACATCACTAGTAGGTCAAGGAATCCCGCGAATGGCTGAAACCAAAAAAAGAGCAGGAAGGGTGTTCATTTCTAGAAGAGCAGTGAGAGTAAAAAGACGATCCTTACCGGCGGCATGCGAATGCCAAAGAAGAAAGGAAAGTTTTTCAAGAGTGGTAAGAAAGGACACTAGGATAATTATTATCCAGATGTCAAGGCAAAACAGGAAGAGACGCGAGTCGCTCTTGTATCTGAAAATGTTCTAGTTTCCTCTTCTACCCGCAAATGATTAGTGGATACGGGGGCAACTGATTATGTTTGTTACACCTTGCAAAGTTTCTTGCAGAAAAGGGAATTGAGTGATGGTGATGTTGTAGTCTCCATGGGCAATGGATCGAGAGTTCCTACAATTGCCATTGGAGATTTACATCTATCTTTTGATAGTTTTGTTTTAGTACTTAAAGATATTTTGTATTTAAATAAGTTTAGACAAAATATTATTTCTGTTTCAAAACTCTACACCATGGATGATTATAAATCAAGTTTTGATAGTAAAGTTTCTATCATGAAAGACGGTGATTTTATCTGTGGTGGACCATTAAATGGATCTTTATATACTATTACTTACAACTCGCGTAATTCTGTTAATGTTACTTCCTCATCATCAAATTCCAAAAAGATGAAAGAATGTTCTAAGACTAATCAAACTTATCTATGACATCTACGACTAGGTCACATCAATCTGAATAAGATCCAAATATTGGTGAAATATGGATCATTGGAGTATCTCCAAGTGGAACTATTTCCGACTTACGAATCTCGCTTGGAAGGAAAGATGGTGACTGAGCCTTTTAAAGCAAAGGGTTATAAAGCCACAGAAGCACTAAGTTTGATTCATTCTGACTAGTGTGGACCTATATCTACACAAGCTCGTGGAGGGTATGAATACTTCGTCACTTTTACTGACGATTACTAGAGGTTTGAATATGTTTACCTTCTTCTCCACAAGTCGGATTGTTTGGAAACCTTTAAGGAATTCAAGGCAGAAGTGGAGAAGAAGTTAGGTAAATAAATCAAAACACTGCGATCCGATCGTAGTAGGGAATACATGTCCAAAGAGTTCAAAGATTACTTGACAGAATGTGGGATTACATCCCAGCTGACAGCACCGGGCACGCCTCAGCAGAATGATGTGTCAGAGAGAAGGAACCGAACTCTCTTAGAGATGGTTCGGTCGATGATGAGTTATGCAACTTTGCCAATTTTCTTTTGGGGATATGCTCTTTAGACTGCAACATATTTACTGAACCGTGTGTCATCCAAGTCGGTTAACACAACTCCTATCGAGTTTTGGAGCCGACACAAGCTACGATATGCACCACATAAAAATTTGGGGGGTGTCCTGCTTATGTGTTTAATAAGTAGGGTATTCGAAGGAAACGAAGGGTGGTTACTTTTATGATCCTAAGGAACAAAGGATCATTGTTAGCACCAACGCTCCATTCTTAGAGAAAGATTATATTAGTAACCACAAGTCTCAAATCAAGATCGTCCTTGAGGAATTACAAGGTGATCGAGATTCACTCAGAGAGCCAGTTGTGCAAGATAGAGTTCCACGAGCAACTGCACAATCTGTTAACACATCGCCTGACACTCTTCGACATAGGAGGAGGGTGATATTCACTCTTGATCGGTATACGTTCTCTAGAGAGACGTCTGATCATCTCTCGGCTATATAACAAGATACCGTGGATGCTTGGACCTACACTGAAGTAGTGGGAGATGTAGATGCAGATTTATGGCGAATCGCCATGGACTCAGAATTTGAGTCCATAACTGATATAGATGTATACAAGGTCACAAAACTATTTGAGGGCTGTAATTGGTAGTAAATGAGTATACAAAAGAAAGAGAGGACCGAATGGGTAGATCGCGACATTTAAGGCCAGGCTAATGGCGAAGGATTTTTTCCTAGAAAGAGGATATCGATTATGATGATACTTTCTCGCCTGTAGCAATGATCAAGTTCATTCGGATTCTCTTTGTCATAGCAGCTCACATGAATCTAGAGATCTAGTAGATGGATGTCAGGACCGCATTCCTAAACGATCATCTTGAAAAAGGTAGATGCATCTAATTGAAACAGCCAGAAGGTTATGTAAAGGAGGGGGAAAAGTATCTAGTTTTGAAGCTTAAGAAGTCTATTTATGGACTTAAGCAAGCTTTCCGATTATGGCAACAGCATTTCGACGAGGTAATCAAATCCTATGATTTTGTCTCATGTCCTAACGAGGTGTGCGTATATCGTATCTGTGTTGATAGATCAGTGGTGTTTCTTGCACTTTACGTAGATGACATCCTTCTCATTTGAAACAATGTTGAAGTGTTATTAGGCTTAAAGAAATGGTTATCCAAGCAATTTCAAATAAAGGATTTGGGTGAAGCGGCTTACATCCTAGGGATTAAGGTTATCCGATATTACCGGAAACGGATGTTGAGTTTATCCTAAGCATCCTACATTGATACTGTGATAGCTCGTTTTAGCATGAAAATGGCCAAGAAAGGATAGTTACTTTTCAGATATGACGTTTTTCTATCCAAGAATTTGTTGGGATTTTGTATACTGGAAGCAAATTTTATGCTTGTATACAATGTGTTGTCCCTACCACTATTTTATTCTCCTATCTGATAAATTTATATATTTGCACATGTTATCCTTTATCTTGTATAAAAGTTAGATTTGTGTGGTGTGTCGGGTATCGCAGAAGACAACGCAAATTGGTTGAACTGACAAGATATAAACAATTATCACAGTTGAGACAACTTCAGGATAAGTTGTCGGTTTAAGCTGCAGTTTAAATAAGAAATGACTTGTCTTTATTGGTACACTGAAGGTGGTGTATTGATGGATCACAATGAGATGTGTTCTCCTAACTGACCTTAGTGGAGAACCAAGATCTCGGTGACTTAGTTGGTCTTAAACTTGGTAAGACTTCAGCTGAGTGCATTTGACTATCTATCACTTTGACCTACTATGATGAACATCATCGCGACCGGATCTAAGTATCTTGGGTGATAGTAGTCATTTGTGGCTCAGGCTAGTTGTCTGTATCTTGCAACCGTATCCTAGTAAAATGGATTGATAATATCCCCTGAGGAACTCGAAACGATTACCACACTAAACCCGGCCGGTTGATTAAGTTCAGGTGTGTTAATAAGGTCGAGTGGTACTACTCAGGAATATAAGATGTTAATTAATTTAAGCTGTCAATGAGCTTAATTAATTAACGAATATTTCTATCTTAAATACGGAGATCGATTAAGTCTAAAATACAAGCCCTTGCTCAATTTGGGATAATGGGGTAAGTCAGCACGAATTCTCTAGTGGAATGAATCTGTGTTTATTAATTAATATTGCTCTGGGCTGAGCATGGATAATTAATTAATTTGAGGCCCAGCTTTATTTCTTGTATTGGATCCCTGATCTGGCCCAACTAGTTGCCTAGTTATTTATTTGTCTATCAGAAATCATTATTAATGGATTAATGCATTTTTATATTATTTAATAATGTTATTTATCTAGAATTAATTGGCTGGGCCAATAAATTGATAAATATTAGTAGCCAAGTAAATTAATTAATTATATTACGGGCTGGTTATGTGGAAGCCCATTAGAAATATAATTAAATTAATGAGCTACAAAATATTAATATTATATTGGCTTTTGAAGCTTATATATATTAGTATTCTGTTCAGAAATAGAACACACTCATTCATAGAATTTGAGACGCCGTGCGTGAGTGAGGGAGAGACAAAATATTATTTTCTTCAGTTCTCTGACCACCCAGATGAAGAAAAAGGCCGGGATACAGATCAGAAGATCTGACGCAGGAGCAACAATCAAAGCCGCGACAACATACAGAGGAGGATGGTATCGTTCTTAACCCTCAATTTTTCTTCAATTGGTATCAGAGCCAGGTTTAGGCTCTGATTGTTGCTGTTAGGTGTATGATTAGGGTTCAATTCCGTTGTATCGGGCTAATTTTGTGTTTGGGGCGGCATGCAAGCCACTGTTTTGACCCCGTTGTAATGTTTTTCTCGTGAGAAAATCCACGAGTAGATGATAGGACCAATTTGTTTTGTATTTTTATTGTAATTGGTCCGTGGTGCACGAAAATCGAGGCGCAACGGCGCAGAAAGACGGAAAAGGCGAAACCCTAGTTTCTGGCAGATCACGACCTCCAACTTGTGGACATGCGTAGGAGCGCGTGCCACAGTATATTTCCGATCTTTTTGGATAGTTTTGTTTGTTTTTTCGTTAGCTTCGTCTGGATAGGTTGCACGACCCATTCCGATTTTTGATTTGTCTGGAATAATATCGGAAAAGAGAAGTGGTCGTGCTGTCCAGAAATCTTCAAATTGGCCAGAAAACCCTAGTTTTTCTAGGGTTCCCCCGCATTTTGCGGCGGCGATTCCCAACGGGTCTGAGGTCCGATTTCCGATCGGCTTGAACCGGTGGATTCCTCGTCACACAAGCTTCATGTTGATACATCGTATGGGATCATCCGATCCCGGATGCAACCGAAATCGAGGTCTGAAGTTCGCTGCTCACAATGATTTTTTCTGGCGAATTGTTTGAGAATTGAGGAAAATTGATGGACAATTTTGGCCGAAATCCGTTCATGGTGGCCGAAAATCATCCAAGGATCATTACCCATGTTTCAATTGATCGAATCGCGGCTCGAAAACACGTAATTTTCGCGGCAAAACTCGCCGGCGACAAGCTACATAATAACGCAGCGACACAGTCGCGGCGGCGGCTCCAGGCGACTGTTCTTCACAGCCCAGACATCTGTGAGACATCTGGAAGGGGCGGGGACGATCGATGAGGCGGTGGGAGGCGGCGGCGCCGCCGACAGCGGCGAGCGCGCGATCGCGCGCCGCGCGCTCCCGGCCCGTTTTCCGGCGACATGGCTGGCCGGCGAGGGGCGTCTAGGCCGCAGAAGACTCCCTCTGTGGACGGCGGGCTGCGGCGGAGGCAGACGGGGCGGCGGTTTCTTGATGAAGAAGATGATGGTGACGTGGCGCGCCACGTCATCCCTTTGCTGACATGGCATAAACGTGTACCGCCACGTGGCGGACCCACGATGACGTGGCGACGGCATTTCGATGCGGCTTTCAAATTTGAAGATTTTGAAGATCGAAGAGCTGTATTTTGATCAGGTTATGTAATAGTTAAGAATTACGTATTTTAAAGCCCGATAACGACATTTTTAATTTCCTATTTGCACATTTATTTATTATTATGCTTTAGCATGCAATTATGTGATTAATTGCACTTAGAAAAGCATGTAAATAGGATTTATATTATATCGTTATTAAGTATGTTTAATTTTTGCGAGCATGTTTTATTATGTGCGTTTAGAAATTGCATGCTTTAGGAATTATGTTGATATGCATGATTCAAAACAAACCTATCAATTTTTTAAATTAAATGTTTAATTAGATTCCATTAATTTGGATATTAAACACTTAATCGGAACTCCTTTAATTGGACTCTACACGAAAGTAGTAAGATTGTGTGAGTAAACGTCCACCTGCGTGACTTGCTTGCATTTTTGAGCTACCAGTTTTGTGAGATAAGTTTTCCAAAACAATATTTGATTATTATTGAGTAGTGGGAGCGAAGCCGTAAACGTCCACATGCATGGCTTGCGTGCCTAGTAAACACGAGTACTCTAGAAGATAATAATTAAATAAGATGGCTAAATTAGATCAAATTGAATGCGGCATGGTTCGAGTAAGTATGTCAATTTTGAGAATTTGATTTTATTTTGGTCAAATCAATGGTCAATGCTTAGATGTCACCGCAGGTACAATTCACTTCCCTCGAAGTCCCTTCCCGCGTTTTAATAGTGACATGGTCCAGATTATCGAACTATTAATTCCATCCGTTTTAAGAACCTAGACGTGGATTGGAATTAAAGAGCTAGGTAAATAGCTAGGTTTAGGGTTACGCTAGTAAACGTCCACCTGCGTGGCTTACTAGTGGAATTCCTAGAGTTGTTCAAGGTTTTTAGTATCATTGTTTTTAAAAAGGTTACAATGATTATTAATTACGAATATGTGTAAATATTACTTTCATACATGCGTTAAAATTACATTTTTCAGATATGTCTGTTCGAAAAATTTTCGAGTTCTTAAACAGCCTCAGCAACCAAACCCTAACGGGTTTAACAATATTATATAATTTCATAGAGTGGAAGAGATATCTTACCTCTCCCAATAAAAGCTCTGCAAAGGACTTATAAGAACTTCTCGTTTTAGGACCGCTATGTCTAAGAACGAGTTTACTATGAGTATGTTACTCAAATCTTTGGTAGCGGTCAAAGAGATTATAGGAAATGGCAAGAGTGCTCAAGTCTTGAATATCCCTAGTAGTTCAAGGAATCCTCCGAAAGGCGGAAACCGAAAAAGAGCGAAAAAGGGTGGAAATTTCAAGAAGAGCAGTGGGAGTAAGAAGATGGTCCTTACTGGCGACATGTGAATGTCAAAGGAGAAAGGAATGTTCTTCAAGAGTGGTAAGAAAGGACACTGGAATAATTATAATCCAGATGTCAAGGCAAAATAGAAAGAGACGCGAGTCGCTCTTGTAACTGAAACTGTTCTAGTTTCCTCTTCTACCCACGTTAGATTCGGGGGCAACTGATTATGTTTGTTACACCTTGCAAGGTTTCTTGCAGAAAAGGCAATTGAGCAATGGCGAGGTGGTAGTCTCAATAGGCAATGGATCGAAAGTTCCTGCAGATGTCATTGGAGATTTAAATCTATCTTTTTATAGTCCTGTTTTAGTATTTAAAGAAGTTTAATATGTGCCTGAGTTTAGGCGAAACATTATTTCTGTTTCAAAACTCGGCACCATGGATGGTTATAAATCAAGTTTTGATAGTGAAGTTTCTATCATGAAAGACGATGGCTTTATTTGTGGTGGACTATTAAACGGATCTTTATATACTATTACTTGTAAACCGCGTAGTTTTGTTAATACTGCTTCCACATCATCAAATCCTAAGAAGAGGAAAGAGTCTTCTAAGGTAAATCAAACTTATCTGTGGCACTTAAGACTAGGTCACATCAATCTTAATAGGACTCAAAGGTTGGTGGTATATGGATCATTGGAGTCTCTCCAAATTGAATCATTTCCAACTTGCGAAACCTGTTTGGAAGGAAAGATGATGACTAGGCCTTTCAAGCCAAAGGGTTATAAAGCCACAGAAGTATTAAGTTTGATACATTCTGACTTGTGTGGGTCTATGTCTACACAAGCTCGTGGAGGGCATGAGTACTTCGTCACATTTACTGACGATTACTCGAGGTATGGATATGTTCACCTTCTTCGCCACAAGTTGGATTGCTTTGAAACCTTTAAGAAATTCAAGACAGAAGTGGAGAAGAAGTTAGGTAAAGAAATCAAAACACTACGATCTGATCGTGGTAGGGAATACCTATCCAACGAGTTCAAGGACTACTTGACAGAATGTGGGATTACATCCCAGCTGACAGCACCGGGCATGCCTCAGCAGAATGGTGTTTCAGAGAGAAGGAACCGAAGTCTCTTAGAGATAGTTCGGTTGATGATGAGTTATGCAACTTTGCCGGTTCCTTTTGGGGATATGCCCTAGAGACTGCAACATACTTGCTGAACCGTGTGCCTTCCAAGTCGGTACAAAAGATCCCTTTCGAGTTGTGGAGCGGGCACAAACCCAGTATGTACCACTTAAGGATTTGGGGTTATCCTACTTATGTGCTAAATAGGTAGGCCGACAAATTGGAATCACGTTCAGAAGTGATGTTGTTCATAAGGTATCCGAAGGAAACGAAGGGTGGATACTTTTATGATCTTAAAGAACAAAAGACCGTTGTTAGCCCTAACTCTCGGTTCTTAGAAGAGGATTACATTAGTAACCATAAATCTCGAGTCGACATCATCCTTGGGGAATTACAAGGTGGTCGAGTTCCACTTGAACAACCAGTTGTGCAAGATAGTACTCCACGAGTACCTGCACAATCTGTTAACACAACGCCTGACACTATTCGACGTAGTGGGAGGGTGCTATTTACACCTGATCGATATATGTTCACTGGGGAGACGTTTGATCATCTCCCGACAGATGAACAAGATACCGTGGATCCCTGGACTTACAACGAAGCAGTGGGAGATATAGATGCAGATTCCTAGTCAATCGTCATAGACTCAGAATTTAAGTCCATAATTGATATGGATGTATACGAGATCACTGAACTATCTGCGGGCTGTAAAGCTAATGGTAGTAAGTGTGTATACAAGAGAAAGAGAGAGGACCGAATGGAGAGATCATGGCGTTTAAGGCCAGGCTAGCTAGTGGCGAAAGGTTTTTACCCAGAAAGAAGGTATCGATTAAGAAGAGGCCTTCTCGCCTGTAGCAATGATCAAGTCCATTTGGATTCTCCTTGCCATAGCAGCTCACATGAACCCAGAGATCTGGCAAATGTATGTCAAAATCGTATTCCTAAACGGTCACCTTGAAAAAAGGTAGGGACATCTACATGAAACGAACGGATGGTTATGTGAAGGAGGGGCGAAGAGCATCTAGTTTGGAAGCTTAAGAAGTCTATTCATGGACTTAAACAAGATTTTCGGTGATGGCACCATCATTTTCGACGAGGTAGCCAAATCCTACTGGATTTGTATCCCGTCCTAATGATGTGTGTGTACGAGATTTGTGTTAACGGATCGGTGGTGTTTCTTGCATTTTACGTAGATGACATCCTTCTTATTGACAATAATGTTGAAGTGTTATCGGGCGTAAAGACGTGTTTATCCGACCCGGTTCAAATGAAGGACTTAGGTGAAGCGCTTACATCCTTGGGATCAAGGTTATCCGAGATCGCCGAAAAAGGATATTAAGCTTGTCACAAGTGTCCTACATTGACACCGTTATTGCTCGTTTTAGCATGCAAAATGCCAAGAGAGGTTCAGGTACCTTTCGGACATGACATTTTTCTATCTAAGAATCGATTGCCCTAAAACGCCCGAAGAGATAGAAAGTATGAGGCTAGTACCATATGCATCCGTTGTCGGTAGCCTCATGTATGCGATGCTTTGTACGAGAGCAGATATCTCATATGCTGTAGGCATGGTCTAAAGATATCAGTCTAACCCTGGAAATGAACACTGGATTGCGGTCAAGCATATTCTCAAGTACCTTAAACGAACTAGAGATTATAGGCTTGTTTACCGGTCGAACGATCTATTGTCTTTGGGTTATACAAAATCGGATTTCTAGGGCCGACGAGAGATGAGAAGAAGTCTACCTCGGGTTATGTGTTTACCTTAGGAGCTGGAGCCATTTCATGGAGGAGTGCAAAGCAGAAATGCATTGCGGACTCAACCATGGAAGCAGAGTATGTGGCTGCTTCAGAAGCTTCGAAAGAGGCAGTTTGGCTCAAGAATTTCCTCTTGGATCTTGGTATTGTTCGAATTTGCCTAAGGCGATCACGATTTATTGTGATCATGCGGGTGCAGTGACAAATTCTAAGGAACCTAGATCTCACAAGGCGTCTAAACAAATAGATAGAAAGTACCACATTATACGAGTATTCGTAAATCGAGGAGACATGGTGATTGACAAAATTGGAACTGAATTCAACCTAGCTAATCCTTTCATTAAGAGCTTATCACTCCTGGCTTATGAGAAGCATGTTCGTGGCTTAGGGATGGTAGAGATGCCCCCACTTAAGACTACGAGAAATTTTGTATAAGTGGGAGAAGATGCAGTGATAGATAGGATAGATAGCTGAGAGATAGCTGAGTACTAGTTTGTACCTAGAACTGACATATTGTATACTAAAAGTTTACTTTAGTATAAGTAAGAGAATTGTTGGGATTTTGTATACAGGAAGCAAATTTTATGCTTGTATACAATGTGTTGTCCCTACCACTATTTTATTCTCCTATATGATAAATTTATATATTTGCACATATTATCCTTTATCTTGTATAAAAGTTAGATTTGTGTGGTGTGTCGGGTATCACAGAAGACAACACAAATTGGTTGAACTGACAAGATATAAACAATTATCATAGCTGAGACAACTTCAGGATAAGTTGTCGGTTTAAGCTGCAGTTTAGATAAGAAGTGGCTTGTCTTAGCTGCTTGTCTTTACTGGTACACTGAAAGTGGTGTATTGATGGATCACAGTGAGATGTGTTCTCCTAACTGACCTTAGTGGAGAACCAAGATCTCGGTGACTTAGCTGGTCTTAAGCTTGGTAAGACTTCAGCTGAGTGCATTTGGTTATCTATCACTTTGACCTACTATGGTGAACGTCATCGCGACCGAATCTACGTATCTTGGGTGCAAGTAGTCATTTGTGGCTCAGGCTGGTTGTCTGTATCTTGCAACTGTATCCTAGTAAAATTGATTGATAATATCCCCCGAGGAACTCGAAAGGATTAGCACACTAAACCCGACCGGTTGATTAAGTTCAGGTGTGTTAATAAGGTCGAGTGGTACTACTCAGGAATATAAGATGTTAATTAATTTAAGCTGTCAGTGAGCTTAATTAATTAACGAATATTTCTATCTTAAATGCGGAGATAGATTAAGTCTAAAATACAAGCCCTTGCTCAATTTGGGATAATGGGGTAAGTCAGCACGAATTCTCTAGTGGAATGAATCTATGTTTATTAATTAATTTTGCTCTGGGCTGAGCATGGATAATTAATTAATTTGAGGCCCAACTTTATTTCTTGTATTGGATCCTTGATCTGGCCCAATTAGTTGCCTAGTTATTTATTGTCTCTCAGAAATCATTATTAATGGATTAATGCATTTTTACATTATTTAATAATGTTATTTATCTGGAATTAATTGGTTGGACCAATTAATTGATAAATATTAGTAGCCCAGTAAATTAATTAATTATATTATGGGCTGGTTATGTGACAAACATGGATTTTATAGGTCTTAGAGAGCTTACATGTTTATTTACTAAGAAAAATCATGATTGTACATGTTGTGTTTGCATAGTTCATCATTTTCGAAGAATATGCTACTTGGGCTGGTTTCTATTGATTTTCAGGAGAATGAAGACCTATTTTGAAGAAAAGGGAAGTTAAGCCTTAAAGTTCAGCTCTTTGGGGTCACGTGGCCAAAAAGGTCGAGATTTGGATAAGAAATGAGGGAGAACGAGCCAAAACAAAATTGCCGCAGCAATGCAGAAACGGATCGCGGTCCGAGCTTTATCTTGGACCGCGGTCCGATGCCTTCTGCCCGAATTTTTTTTTGAACAAAACAGTTCCGGACCGCGGTCTGAGCTTTGTACTGGACCGCGGTCCGCCCTCTTTTCGCGGATTATCCATTTTTTGACCCGATTTCGACTCGGGTCTCTATATAAAGCCAAAACTTGAAGCCCTAGCCACCATAACTCACCTACCACACAAAATTTCACCCTTTTCACTCTCCAAAACCATCCCTTCACCCCCAAACACCCAAAATCTTCCATTCTCCACAATTGAAGTTGATAATTGTGTGAAGATTAAAGAAGAAGGAGTCAAGCAATCAAGATTGAAGACAAGGCTTTAGGATTTGTTTGCATTTTCTTTTCCCCTTGCTTTCTCATGCCTTTGACTTGCTATGATTTGAGTATTTTGCTAATTAAGAACATGAGTAGCTAAATTCACTATTCTAGGGGGCTAGACTTGATGAGTTTGTTTGGGAATTGATGTTTGCTAGATTTGCTTATGGTTAATTTACTCTATTTCTCTATGCTCTTGCTTTTAATGATTGTTTAAATGATTGATCATCATTTAGATTTATCCATAGAACTAATTCGACAAACGAGAGTTGAGAATTAATTCTAGATTAGGAGCATAGAGCACCTCTTTCCAATAGGCCGAGAGGTTGCGGGATACGGGTGAGGGTAATAGACTCGAGGGCTTTTGGGAGTTCTAGGTTTCGATGAATTGGAGACGAAAGTCTTAATCTAGAATCCACGGTCTAAGTTCACCGAGAGGTAGTTAGGCTATATCCGACGTCGCTCATAAATAGATGTAATTAACCGTAGGAAACTCAAGTAAGCTAGATCCTTTTACATATCATTAGTGTCTATCCCTAGAATATCTTCTCTTGGATTTTCATCAATTTAGCTTCTTTATTTCCCTTAGCTTAGATTTATTTCAATTATTGCCTAGGATTAATCATCCCGCTAAGTTTTCATCGTCTAGATAGAGTTTAAGCATCCGAATAGGAGTAGTTACACGATTAACCGCATAGTCCTTTGGGAGACGACCTTGCTCACCACATATATTCCAACACCCCATACACTTGTGGGTAGAGGTCTAAGTAGGACACGATCATTATGTGGAAGCCCATTAGAAATATAATTAAATTAATGAGCTACAAATATATTAATATTATATTGACTTTTGAAGCCTATACATATTAGTAATATGTTCGAAACGAAACACACTCATTCATAAAATTCGAGACGCCGTGCGTGAGTGAGGGAGAGACAAAATATTATTTTCTTCGGTTCTCGACTACCTAGAGGAAGAAAAAAGTCGGGACACGAGATCGAAGATCTGACACAGGAGCAACAATCAAAGCCGCGACAACATACGAAGGACGAAGGTATCGTTCTTAACCCTCAATTATCCTTCAGAATTAGTGCCCTAAAACGCCTGAAGAGATAGAAAGTATGAGGCTAGTACCATATGCTTCCGATGTCGGTAGCCTCATGTATGCAATGATTTGTACGAGACCAAATATCTCATATGTTGTAGGCATGGTCTCAAGATATTAGTCTAACCCCTAGAAAGGAGTACTTGGACTGCGGTTAAGCATATTCTCAAGTAACTTAAACGGACTAAAGATTATAGGCTTGTTTACCTGGATAGTCTAATATCTTTAGGTTATACAAACTCGAATTTCCAAGGCGACGAGAGATGAGAAAAAGTCTACCTCGGATTATGTGTTTAACTTGGAAGGTGGAGCCATTTCTTGGCGAGTGCAAAGCGAGGTGCATTGTGGACTCTACCATGGAAACATAGTATGTAGTTGCTTCGAAGCCCAAAAGAGGCGGTTTGACTCAAGAATTTCCTCTTAGATATTGATATTGTTCCTAATTTGCCTAAGGCACTCATAATTTATTATGATAATGCAGGTGCGGTGGCGAATTCTAAGGAACCTAGATCCCACAAGACGTCTAAACACATAGACATAAAATATCACATTATACGAGAATTCGTAAATCAGGGAGACGTGGTGATTAACAAAATTGGAACTAAAGATAACCTACCCGATTCTTTCACAAAGAACTTACCAATCCGGGCTTACGAGAAACATCTTCGTAGCTTAGGAATGGTATAGATGCCCTCACTTATGACTACATAAACTTTTGTATAAGTGGGAGAAGAAGAAGTGATAGATAGTTGAGTTTGTTTGTACAAGTGGAGTCGTAGTTAATCTACATCTACCCAAAAAGAAACTAGATACATAGAGCGATCAAGTCCAAGAAGTTTATACTAGCTCACACGGTCTTCAATTAAAACCCTAATTTTATCAATTTTAAGCACAAATCGTATCTCACGGATATTAGAAGTGGTGTTTCATCACCTAGTCATATATGATACTTAGCTACTCATACTACTTAAAGGAATCGCAACAAGCATGAAAATGAGCAATACAGATTTGGAAAGTAAAAGAAGAACAATGAACTTTCCTAAAATGGTATGGATCAAACATGAACCAACTTCTTCATAAGACAAAGGAATATTGAAGTACAAGTTCACAAGAATGTAGATCTCGAGTTTAAGGAATAAAAACATCACATTACAATTTCTTATTACGACATATCAAGACAAGAATGGAGACTGAAAATCAGATTTTCATCACGTGTGGTACAAATATTATTGAAGGTAAAAGCATTAAAGAAGGAAGAGATAAACCACATTAAACTCGAACCTTACACTAACTAAATACTTGAACCTTAAAGTCTTTTCCAATTGAGAGAGCTTCAACTAAACTGGGCAGAAAATAAAATAGTCTAAATTAGGCAGAAATGTAGCTGAGTTCTTAGAGTTTTTGTTTCAATGGAGGAAATCACTTCTAGAGAGAGGGAGAGAGCTAAACTACTATTATGGTAATTCTTGAAGATGATAAGTGTTGTAGAAAATATTTCTCCTCCTTTATCCCCCACGTTTTCTTCAATGTCTCCTTATCTGGGCTCGTTTCAGAGTAGCTGACATACTTACTGAGTAGTTGTATGGAGCGCAGGACATTGTTGAGCTCACATGTAGGGGTGGCAAAATGAGCCCGGCCCGATGGGCCGGCCCGGGGTTGGGTTGGGCTTCAAAAATAGAAGCCCAAAATGAACTGGACCTAAAAAAGCCCGCCCAATGAAAAGCCCGGGCTTATCGGGCTCGGGCCTAAAAAAGCCCGGGGTTTCGGGCCTAAAAAAGCCCGTCCGAAATTAATTATTAATTATATTTTTTTATTTTTTTTGTTTGTTTTTATTTATTTTGATTTTTGAATGATTAATTTCTACCCAACTTATTTATTCTATCTTGTTGTTGCAGGTCAAAAATTAAGATTAAAAAGAAAAAAAATTGGTAGATTGCAACAAAGGAAGAAAGAGGTGGGAGTGGGACAGAACTTGGACTTTGAGCTTTTCTTGTTTTCTTTTATTTCTGGCCCAATGCGTCTCTGGTCCACTCAATCTTCCTGCGACCCATATTTTCAGTCTTTTGCATATTATTTGCACCTAGGGGTGGGCAAACAATTCGGGTTCCCGCGCCCGTACCCGTTCCCTTCGGTTATTTTTCATTCGGGTCGGAAAAAACGAGTACGGGTACCCGTTACGTGGGTACTCGCAAAAAATCAAGCGGGTCGGGAACGGGAACGAGTTTTATTCTTAGATACCCGTTTCCGAACGGATACCCGCATTAATATTAAATTTTTTTTACATGAGGTCCTCTTGCGTAGAGGTGGGCACGGGACGGCGCGGGTACCCGTTTGCATGTTTTGTGCTAGCACTGGAGTGTGACTAAACAGTTTTCCACGGTAATTTTAATTATAAGAATCTATGATTTCATAGTTGATAATCATATGGTCAGTTTTATAATTATAATTTATGTTGAAACACCATTGGAACATAATTTATAAAACAGATTATCTACTCCTATAGTCCTATTTAGTGGTTTAAATATATTGGTATTTTTTAATTTTGATTTATGTTTTTAAAATTTTATTTATTGGTATTTTTTAATTTTTATTTATGAATTTAAATATATTATAAATAGGTGGTAATATTTGCGGGTAAACCCGTACCCATACCGTATCCGCGCGGGTACCCGCATGCGGATACCCGCTCTATGCGGGAACGGAAATGGGTATTAAAATCAATTACCCGCAGGCGCGGGTATCCGCAAACGGGTACCCGTAGCGCGGGTACCCGTCCCGCGCCCACCCCTATTTGCACCGACCCAAATTTCACTATTCTTCTTTCTTTCTTCTATTTTGATCATATTTTCTCCTCATCTTGACCTAATTCTTGCAATTCCACAGAAAAAACACATGCATTATACGAGAAAATGAGCTACAAATCCAAGCTTATCAGATAGTACTATACGACGTATTTTACTATTTGTCAATTTTACGTGACAATACAATTTACTGTAGTATTAATTAATCTTAAGTTGACAATTAGCTACATCTTAAAATCTTCATAGATAACCAAATGATTTGAAAAGGTACAGAGATGTTAGGATCGATTCAAATTTTTCGAGGGTCTATAATAAATTATAAAGAAAAATTAATTAAATAAAAACAGAGTATTAAATAGTTTTGGCCTAACACAAGCTTTTGTGATTTTTTAAACTACATGAGTTCAAGTCTTGAATTATACATTACATAGTATTAATTTTCTTTTCTCCTATGTAACTCTATAATAATTAAGTTTCCAAGGCTTTGTTCATTTGATAGGATGTTGGGGTTTTTCTGGAAGATATTTTAGATCTTCATTGAAGTCTCAATGAGATTTTATTTTGCCACAAATGTAATAGACTGTTGTTTCTAAGTCGTTTTTCAATGAACTTTCTTGCATGTACTTTTAAGATGTGTAAAAATATGGCTATTGAATATGAGAAATTGTTATGCAATATCTTCCGTGACAATACAACTTGTTCTACTGTTAGTCAATCGTAAGTCGACAATTAACTTCTTAAAATCTTTATTAATAATCAAAGGGAGAATGTGTACAAATGTCCTTCCCACAAAGAGCAAAAATGTTATTGAATTATGTTATACGGTGCAAAAACACCTTTAATGTTCTTATTCAAAATGCAAAAATATTTCTAAACTCTATATTTTCATTCATAATTAATTTTTTTATTCTCTCTTTATATTTTTCTCAATATACATATTCTAACTATTCGCTCCGTCCCAGCTGACTTGTCTGATTTCTTTTCGGCTCGGTTATTTATGCAAGTTGATTTTATATAATAAAAGTGTGGGACCCATATAATTCAATAATTGTTTAGAATTGACTTGTGTGATAAATGTGTGAGACCAATATAGATATTGAATTATTTAAAGTTTATTCGAGTTGGTTAGAAAGTAGACAAGTGAAATGAAACAACCCAAAAAGGAAATGTCGATAAGTTGGGCAGGACGGAGGGAGTAGCATTGTCATTCAATGAACTAGAAAATAAGTTTATTTTATCTTTTTCTATAAACCTAACAACGAGAGACCCTTTCCCATAAACTACTAGAGAAATACGAACTTAGTTCAAAGTAAATAATTTGTATCTCTATAAAGTGACGGTTTTTTTTGTTTTCTTGTAATTATACGTAGGGAATCTGTTGTGATTTATATAAATCTTTGTTACCTTTTCTCAATATGGTAAAAATCTCAAGAAACGGAGGCTATCTAGCTGTTGTGGTTTTAGGGTGTCTAAAAATCAAATCTAAATATGGTAAGTGCGATTTTATTTATTCTAATCCTGATTGAAGTGTAGTTCGTGCAGACTAAGCAATCTACTTCTATATATATACATCTCATCAACATAAGGGGAATTCAACTCACAAATATCTCAAATTCTTCTAAAAAATTCACCGAAACCTCAAGTTTTCCCAACTTCTTGAAGATGCTTCAGATGCAGCCTCTTCCTCTCCCCGTCGCGGAAAAGACCACGGCCGGGGACTCTTCCCGGTACATCCTGCGTACCCGTATCAGTAATGGCTCATACGGCGCCGTTTACTTAGGCGTGGACATGAAGAACGGCGAAGTGGTGGCGATCAAGCACGAGTTCTACGGCTTCTCTCAATCTACATTGCGAGAACTCAACATCCTCAAATCCGTCGGCGACCATCCCAACATCGTCCAGTACAAAGACATCTTCGTCGACGGCAAGGAGCGCGTCTACGTCGTCATGGAGTACCTCCCCTCGACTTGCACAAATTCATCCAGTCCAATTATATTCTGTGGACGACGTCCCTCGTCAAGAACATCATACGGCAAATCCTCCAAGGCGTCGATTTCCTCCACTCCAACGGCATTCTCCACAGAGACCTCAAGCCGTCAAACATCCTGATGAACCAGATGTTGAAACTGAAGATATGCGATTTCGGATTGTCGACGCGGAAGAATGGTTCTGATGCGTATTCGCCCGGCGTCTGTACTCTCTGGTACAGGGCGCCGGAGGTGCTCGTTGATTCGGAGTGGTATTCGGAGGCCATCGACATGTGGTCGGTCGGATGCATCATGGCGGAGGTGGCGGTCAAGGCGGTGCTGTTTCCCTGTTCGTCGGAGATAGAACAGTTCCGGCAGATACGGTGGTTTAGGTATGAAGAAGGCGGTTCCACGAGACTCCGGAAAATGCTGACTGCCAACGCGGTTACGGCCGGAGTCCCGTGCCTGAGCTCTCTTGGATTTGATCTTCTCGAACGACTCTTGGATTACAGTCCTTCACAAAGGATTACGGCAAAAGACGCACTGCTTCATCCTTGGTTCAAGGAGGAATAGAATTCATTCAATTGCTTATTGCCAATCTTTGTAATAAATATTCATTTGAGTGGCGATGAAATATATTTTGCTACATACATGATGCAATTATAGACTCTGTTGTTTCTGAGTCGTTTTACGATGTAGCGGAAATTGTTTAATGCAATTGTATTTTGTTCGTATTGTGCCTTCATCAACTTTCTTGCATATACTTCTAAGATGTGTAAAAATATGGCTATTAACCATGAGAAATTGTTATGTAATATTGGACTAATGTATAAACAAAATTTTTACTACAAGCGATTGTGGATTCAAGATTCAATAGTGGGGTTGCTAAAATATTAAAATACTGGGCGCATAATTTAGTACATATCAAAGTATTTTAACATTTACATGCTATAAATTATTGAATTCTACTTAAATTAGAAAGGAAGAAGAAAATACGAAAGGGATAAGAAGAAAATAGGAAAAAAATTAGAAATGGAAGTGCGAGAAGAAGAATGTAAATATGAAGAAATTAGAAAAGAAATAGAGAAAAGATAAAGATGGGAAGATAAAAGGGTTATTTTTCTCTAAATACAAGAACTCTTTTCACACGAATTTTCAATTTAACTTAAATACACCAACTCTTGATTAGTTTCAAATAGCATGCAGATCAAAAATCCGACGAAATTAAAGCTGACGTGGTATTTTCTGGTATGGCGTGGTTGTTGACATGTCAGGTGAGTCATAATCAATATTATTTGATTTTTCAATAAATACACAAACTCTTTACATTTTCTATTTTTGCACATAAACATTAAATTTGATTTATTTTTGCATACAATTGAAATCTATAATTTTTTTATTACTCACTCCATCCTGCTTGGCTTGTCTTGTTTTTCTTTTTGAGTTGTCCTGCTTGACTTGTCTTGTTTCTTAAAATAGAAAATAATTATTACTTCCTTCATCCCATTGATATAGTCCACTTTTTTTATGGCGCGGTTTTAAGGAAAGTTGTTAGTTGTATGTAGAGTTGTGGGCCCCTCAACTTTATTTTAGAGGGACAACCCGAAAAAAAGAAAGTGGACTATTATAGTTGGACAACCCGAAAAAGAATACTGAACTATATCAATGGGACGGAGGGCGTACACAAACTCCCATTTTTGGGGCCTAACTATTTATGCATAATAACTCACGCATCTACACACAACTACTCAAATTTTAATCTCCGTGACGAAAAAAAATAAGATAAGTCCGGTGGGACGGAGATAGTATTATTTATTTGTAATAAGACTTTTATAATGAATTACCGAATTAAGTTGGACAAATCAATTAAAATAGATTTTTTAATGATAATTAAGAGATCATGATAAGAGAAGATGACAAGATCATCGAATCTAACGTGTCGATTCGGTGTAATAAAGTGGAAGAAATTGAGAAATTGCAGTGATTCAAGAAATGGAATCAATCATTATTTTCTAATTTGTTTGGTTTAGAATCGTGAAGAATCAAATTTCCCTTATTTGATCAATTGAGAAGGAATCGAGTTTTAGTGCAAAAATAAATTACATTTAAAGTTATGTGTAAAAAAGAAAACTGTAAAGAGTTTGTGTGTTTAATGAAAAATCAATTGAGATTGATTATGACTAACATACATGTCAGTAGCCGCGTCACGGCGGGAAATGACACGTCAGCTTTGATTTCACCGAATTTTTGATTGGTGTGCAATTTCAAACAAATCAAGAATTGATGTATTTATGGGCTAAACTGAAAGTTTGTGTGAAAAAAGAAAATAGAATAAATTGTGTATTTAGAGGAGAATACCCAAGATAAAATGTGAAGGAAAAAAAAAGTAAATTTAAGTTACTAAGACATAAAAATAAAAATAAATAAGAGAAATGAGAGAGAATATGAAAAGGGAATAAGAAAGAACTCAAATTAATTAGAATAAAAAAAAGGAATAAAGAAAATACTAAATTTAAATAAATAATGTGAGAAATGAAAAGTTATTGGGAATGAAACCCCACTTCCAAGAAAACAAAGGTGGGCTGAACCAACTGGTCTATAGCTTTGATTTTCATTTTCACAGTCAGAAAGTTTTTTATTAGAAATATTATTACATTGGGTTGGAGCCCACTCAAAATAATGAATTACAACCTAGCCTTAAGGTTATGGGTAATTTATTTACCGTAAGTTATCAAATTTCAGTCGCTCGTTACGATACAACATATTCTACTATTTGTCTATATTATGTGACAATACAACTTATTCTAGTATTAATTAGCCACTTCAAATCTTCACTAATAATCAAATGAGTCGAAAAAGTCCCCATAGGTTATAATAAGAAATAAAAGATTTAATTAAATAAAATATATTAAATAGTTTTAACCTAATGCAAAAGCTTAAGTGATTTTTTTTTTAATTTTTTTTTTGTACGATTGTGCTATGTAACTCTAATAAGTTTGGAGGACTTTGTACTCGGCAGGGATCTAATTGGTGGCTTCAGGGCATGCACTTTACCTCATAGCCGCCCTCGTATAAAATGACCGAATGAGAAAGTGATTAAAGTCATATTCCTATGGTTTATAGACTCGATCTTGGATAGGCATAGCGACAACTAATTTGTTTCGTTGAATGAAGAAATTAGTCTCAAATGTGAGCGCACATCTTCTAACCGTGGTTAAATCTGTCATTTATCGTAAAGGTTTCTCGCTCATCACCTTACCAACAATATAAAATTACAACAAATTAAGCTGCGGTTAGCTGCCCACGCTTTTCATCATCCATTCTTCTCTCAAGATTCCTTCACTCTCTCCAAAACCCTACACGGATTCTCTCTTCCTCTCTAGAAGTCTTCCATTATCTTCTCTCTCATATGTGTATAATCTACACAATCATGCACGCTTCTCGGAACTGATTGTTCCGATCTACCACTTTCTCTATCTACAAAAACTCCAAAATCGAAGGTAAAATGACAGAGATTAGAGATATGAGAGAGCACATAGCGACTTTGATGATTCACTATGACTGCTTCTCTCTTTTTTGTCTCGCTCTCCATTTCCTCTTCATTGCTTGTGATTTTGCTTCCGATAACTGTACATCATGATCTGTGTTATGTTTTTCTCATACATTTGGTAGGATGTCGGGGTTTTTGCTACTTTATTTGCTGGTTTCTGGAAGATATTTTAGTTTCTGAATCTGAATTTTGTTTTGTTGCAGCATTAATTTGGAATCAGAAAGCAGTGTGTGGCAAAAACAATCGGCTGTGGGGGCTCTTTTCCCGGGGTTTATCTTAAAAGCAATGTCGGGAAACTTTCCTTTATTGATGCTTAAATTCTGAGAAGAAATTCATTCAACATTCATCAGACTACCCATTCTTCATTTTCTACAACTGTTGTTTGTTCAAAGTCAAAGCTCTAGCTAAGCTCCTCTTCTTTTTGAGTAAGTACACTAATATTAATTGGAGTACTTTTGAACGAAAAATTACCTTCATCATTCAGATTTGATTCGTGTGTTTGTATGCACATGTGGAGTTGCGAGTTTTTTTGCAGTAATGCTTTGACGATATGGCTTTTCAGCATTTTTTATTAGTCGTGAAATCGAAGCTGTCAAGTCATATCAATGCTTTTTTCTTCTTCTTCTTCTTCTCTGCGTTTAATTTGCTGTCAAAGATGAATCGAAGCATGTATGTAAAGCTGATGCGGTTCTCATCCGTGCAGATTTCACAGTTCTCGTGACGATGATTTGCTAGCTTCCTGCTGCTAGTAGAATAGCCTGCTAGCTGCTAGCTCCGAGTCGACTCAGCCAGACTCGCTTCCTAACGAAACTTTCTTCTCAAGCCGACTTAGTAGAAACTCAGCTCCGATATTTCAGATTCTGGGAATTAGAGAAAAATGATCCGCGAATCATCATCGCCATTATTTAAAGGGCTAAGGCTTGCTTTATTGACGGTTGTGTTGGCGATCGCATTGTTACTGCTAATAATTGGAATCTACACAGGTCGGTGTTTGTATATATTATAAAACGCGTATTTTTCTGTGTATGTGTATGTTTATGTGTTTCTCGCCTTTTCCGTAGACTTGGTTTGAAGTTCTGTCGGGGTTTGTGGAATTTGCATTTTGCTGATTTTTGTAAAGATTAACATCTCTTTCGGCGCATCGATCGGCCGGACTTTTTTGGTTAATTAATGCTGCTTTGTACTGTCTAGTTCTTTTTCTTTTAATTTGATACGAAATTAATTTTGTTGTTCTTTGTTTTTTCTTTCTTTCTGGAATATCAAGCAACAGACATTTTCTGTATAATATTGCAAGGGCGTTTTGTTTCAGAGTTTTTGCTAAATGCAGCAATGATTTCACATATATGGGTCCCCCTAAATGCATTATTTTCTTTTTTTTTGGACCTGCATTTGCATTTGAACTCGAAAATAATCTTTGGTTGCGTTTCAGATCATGATCTCATGGAGTTGGGGCCATTCTTATCGAAGAAGAAGAGCTCAACCACAGGCAAGGACGAGATTATTTCTCTTAATCATCGCAAGCTGCTCAATGAAGGTAATTTCAAATTTATTATTCCCTTAATAGACTAATTAATAGTAATTTTTAGTACACGAATATTGTTGGAAAAAGGCGTACTGTATTGGGAGCTCCTGTATTGGTGGAATTTGGATTATGTGAGGGGAGAGAGAGAGGAGTAGAAACTAGAAAAGGGGAAGATATCTGGTATACCCAGTGGGTATATATCCCTGTTCTTTGTTCTTGTATGTATATTGTGATTAGGGGTGTTCGGTATGGTATACCGTAATATTTTTTCCATACCGCTTATCGTATCGAAAAGGTTCGGTATGAAAAAATGCATACTATTACCGTTCCGATAACTTCGGTATACCGTAGTTCGGTATATCGAAAGTTCGGTATGAGCAATCTCCATACCGTTGCCATACCTCTCTTTCGGTATACTATACCATACCGTACTTCGGTATACCGAAAGCTTCGATATACCGAAGCAAACGATATACCAAAACGGACGGTATACCAAAAATATAACATTATACCAAAGCACACGATATACCGAAAAACAACCTGACATGAAATAGAATATGCCGATGCAGAAAACATGCAAATCCCATCCAACGTGTCCAAGATAATCAGTAGAACATGATAATACAGAAAATAAAACACAAATTCCATCAAACATCTCCAACACTCTCACAAGATGATAAAAGCTCAAGAGTCAAGACTACAAATCATTTGAAAATCAACCATAAAACTGCAAATATGAGATTTTAAAATTAGTGTAGTTATAATATTAAATTTCAAATCAGTAAATATATAAAATAATAACGATGTATAAAATAAACATAATTTACTTAAATTGTGATCGACGAGATATTTCGGTATAATTTACTTAAATTTTGGTATAAAATAATAATGATGTATAAAATAAACATAATTGTATAAAATAAACATAATTTCAAATCGGTATATTTCGGTATACGGTATATACTGATGTTCGGTATGAATAGTTTTACTTCGGTATATACTGCGGTATATCGGTACACGGTATGTATCGAGGTTCGGTATGAATCGGTATGTTCGGTATACCGTTGCATACCGAAATTTCGGTATGCAACGGTATACCGCGATATGAGAAATCTTATAATGTTGCCGTACCGAAAAATTTCGGTACGATATCATACCGTATCGAAAATCACGGTATACCAAATTTTCGGTATTTTCGGTATTTTTTCGGTACGGTATGTGCGGTATACCAATTTTTCGGTATACCGTAACACCCCTAATTGTGATATTATAATACATACAATATGCTTTGCAAAATTTGTCGTGGTTTCTGCTTTCTTGATCCATTCTCTTGCATATTTACATGCAAAACAAACACAGACACGCTGAGAGTCCTGTCCCACTGTTGCACACTGCACTGCACTGCACCACCAAGCTCAAGCCTTTTGCAACAGCTTTAGCCTTCTCTTTTTCTCTCAGTTGTCGAGTACGGTTTTGCCCCCATTTTACATGGCGCCTTCCATACGTGTCGTTTTAATGAACCTACATGGCTACATGTAGCTAAATTTCTACTTTTGTTTTTACCATGTAGCATAATTCTTTAACAATAATATCATCGTAATTAGCTAATCCACTAAAGTGGTTAATTATTAATGGGTGCATTAAGTTGCTATCATCAAGAATTTACTTGCACGTGTGCCTTTATGTTGTGCATGTGTGACATGTTTCCCTTTTCTGTTCACGTTCCCTAAATCACTGTTCATAGTTGTAATGTTCCTTTACAATCAATTAAAGGTAATAATAACTCTATTCACTAAGTCTATGCATTATCTTTTTTCTCTCAAGCGTCTCTTTCTACTTGTCCTGCCATGTCTTGCCAAAAACACAATAAGTCCATTCTCTCTCTCTCTCTCTCTCTCTCTCTCTCTCTCTCTCTCACATGTCCTCTTCCTAGAGTCCAAGTTAGCAGATTTCATAGCTTAAAAAAGTTTCTTTAATGGTTTGTCATCTACACAGTAACAGATATGACATACAGTAGGTCAAACTGCTGCTTTACATTGAATCTTGTTTGCATATTCTGGGCAGCAGAGAATGGAAAGGAGAATAATGGGGTGGAGCCAAACAGAATATGGAGCGACAAATGCTCGAAATCGGACATAGTGATCAGCCAAGGCGCCACCGAGACGCTGCCGAACGGGATACCGACGTACACGGTGGAGATCATGAACACATGCGTTTCCGGCTGCGACATCTCCGCCATCCACCTCAGCTGCGGCTGGTTCAGCTCCGCACGCCTCGTCAACCCCCGCGTCTTCAAGCGCCTCCACTTCGACGACTGCCTCGTCAACAACGGCAAGCCGCTCCGTAACGGCCGGACACTCTCTTTCCAATACGCCAACACCTTCCGTTACCCCCTCTCCGTCGCCTCCGTTAGTTGCTGATGTGGATAGCCGTTAAAACTAATAAATGTATGTATATACAGAGTAGCGGCTGATCAAAGGGGGATACATTCTGTCGTAGGTTTTGGTTTATTCTACGAAAAAAACAAAAAACTCCTTTTTTAGTGAAAATTGTAAATGGGATTTTGTTATTCTCGAGGTGGATTAGTTTTTGGGGGAGGTGAGAAGATATGAAGAACTTGATGGATTTTCTTGAGCGAGAGAGTGAGCGGTGATATTTTTGGAATATCTGCAATTAGATTGATTGGCGATGGAAATATAGTTTACAATCATTTATCAGTGCCTCTTTGTTTATTTGGTATAGACAATTGGATGAAATGAAATGTGGAAGAAATTCTTATGTATATATTCATACTGTTTTTTATATTAAATCTCCTTAGGACAAAGAAACATGTATTTCTAAAATTGAACTTGTGCAGACAGTGGCGGAACTAGAACTTTTGGGTCGGGGGTCGAAGTAGAGAAGTACTTAAATATCATAAAATTAAAGTAGTAAATACAAAATGTAAATTCTATCAACAAAGCCATTCAAATTGTTACTAATGATGTAACAACTACTTTTTTTTACCAATTGAAGTATTACAAGTAAGAGAACATAATATAGGTGGTAATTGCAACCTCTGGGTTCCCATATCTTGAAAGCGTTGCAAAATAGCTTCATTCTCGGTGCTTGCAAATATTCCTTTTTCGATGAAGCATACTAATAAATCCGTGAAAAAGTCATCACCCATCTTGTTACGTAAATCAGTCTTGACAAACTTCATTGTGGAGAACGATCTTTCAACTGTGGCTGTTGCAACAGGTAAGACCAAAGCCAACTCAAGAAGACGATAGTTGTTGCTACAGCATCTGAGTTTTGCAAAGAAGTCGTCAATAGCACTTTTCAACGTTTTCTTGGGGTAGTGCATGTTTTGCAAAGAAGTCGTCAATAGCACTTTTCAATGACGATGCACAAGTGTCATTAACATGCACTACCCCAAGAAAACGTTCAAGCACTTCTCCTTTATATTTCACAAATCTCAAAGTCACCACCATTTGCTCCTTTATAGAACAATCTCGAGACTCATCAATAAGAATAGAAAAAAACTTGCCTCCAATCTCTTTCACGATAGTGTTTCTTACCTCCGTAGCACAAGCACAAACAATCTCCTTTTGAATTTTAGGAGAAGTTAATTGATGATTTCCCGGAGCATTTAAGTTGATCACCCTATTCACTTCCTCATCATGCTCACAATACCATTGGAGAAGCTCAAGAAAATTATCACGATTCATAGAATCTATAGACTCATCATGTCTGCGGAAAGACAACCCTTGCTTTAGATGAAACTGGATCACATCTACGATGGCGGTTAAACGGATACGATAATTTTTCTCATTTTCACTACTTTGTTGTGACAACATGTATTCTACATTATGTCTTTGATCTTGAAATGACTCAACTTGAACTCTTGCATGATTGTGTCTACTATCATTACCCCCTTGATGTTCTCGGAGGCTTGCAAACCCTTTTTCCAATTACTAAATCCATGTTTAGTGAAGACATCATCCACATTTTTATGACCGGAGGGGAACAAGTAACACCATAAACAAAATGCGGCATCTCTCGATGCACTATATTCAAGCCAATGGAAGTGATCAAACCATTTCTCTTGAAATTTCCTCATGCATCCGCTAATTTCTTTTTGAGGAAAATTTAGCTCTTTTGGTTGATAAGGACCTTTTGCTATGTATCTTCTCCTTACTCCATCTCGATTATTAATTGGATATTCATCAATTGGTTTGCGCGAGGCGGGATCTTCAAAAATATCATCTTCGCACAAATCAATTTTTTCTTTCTCTCTTTTGCTAAAAAACAAGAAGACAAGGAAGAATGAGAAAAATTTCTTGGAGATTGAAGAAAAAAATGGAATTTGGGAACTCCCCACAGGCCCACACTCTCTCGGCTGTCGGAGTGTCGGTTGGAACTTGGAAGCACCTTGCTGACTGTTGAGTTGCCGTTACTTGCGTCAAGAAATGGGGTATTGGGGTTTGACCGTGGGTGGGAGTGGGAAGGGGTGAAGGGCTCTGTTTCTTTTATTCAAAATTTAATTTTGACTTTTGTATCTATATATAAGAGCTATTGCATCTAGCATTTAATAATTAGGCATAAAGAATTGGAGGCCCAATTTTTTTATACCAACTCTTAAGCCTAAATCCCACAACTCTAATTTTAACATTATGAAGTATTAGAGCCCAACAATTTTTTTGAAGTATTAGAGCCCAATACTTTACATCTTCTTCTCCATCACGCTGGACGCATATTTGCAGTCTGCAGACACTAGATTATTCGAGTTTGAGTAATGGAGGTCGATCTGAGGGCATAATCCTACTAAGAAAAAACTCCGGCGGCCGGGGGGTCGATCGACCCACCTGACCCGGCTGTAGATCCGCCACTCTGTGCAAAGTTAATTAATTTATGTCAATGAATTTTGGATATTAATAGACTAGGAGATGGGAAGAGTCTTGATTATAAAATTGAATTGAATATGCAATAATAAGTTAGTGTATCTATCTTGTAAAGAATCGGATAGAAGGCAGAAGTCAGGATGCATCAATCAGTTGTACAAATTGAAGATCTTTTGGTATTACAAGTAATAATTTCACAAAAAAGTAATAATGCTTACAGCTTGCATAGGATTTTCTATATACATATAAAAACTAAATCTGCCGGTGATACTGATATTCTTACTCTGATATAATTGCCACAACAACATTCAATATTTATTTGAAGATTTCATAAGCAAATTTACCTACCAAGAGTTTTATGTTGATTGAAATTAATATGATGCAAGAAACTAGGTTTTATGAATTGGAATATAATGTGAATTCGGAAATTGGGTTTTGGGTTTTCAGTTTTCGATGCAACAGCTGGGGGGCCTCCAGTACCAACAGATACGGAATGCGCACGGGAAAACCTTACTCTTGTGCTCTAGCATGCGGTATAATATGATTTTGTTTAAGCACACAGTTTCTGCAATAGTAGTAACCAAATTTTCTTAACAAAATAAATCTATAATTTGACCGTTTATAATTTATTTTATATTTTATATAGGGAAATATTGTATGTTTAGATTTGCGATGTAGGTTGATCTCAAGTCACCAGATTTTAGTGAGATATTTGCGGGATTGCTTTTGGGTATTCGGTCCAACTGAGGACGCGGAGTTTCTTTAAATTCAATTATTTCGACTCCAGATTTACATCAGTCCATATTTGAAACGATTCAATATCACTCTTTCAAGGAAAGAGTGATATTCTACTTTAAATACATTTACTTAACGATCATATGTATAATGTAATTTGAGGGACTATAACTTTACACACAACCAACAACTCTCCTTAAAAACCGTATCGAAAAGTTTTGGAGCAAAAATTGTAGGACGGAAGAAGTATTAGAGTTATTTTAAGTTTGAAAGGAAACAAACTAACTTTAATAGAATAATAGAAAATGACAAACAATCAACTTTAATGAGACGGAGGAGTACCATCTAGTTTGCCGAATATTTACAATTACATTTGTAAAATAATCTTATAAGTACCCTCTCCGTCCCATAATTCTTTTTCCATTTTTCTTTTTTAACAGTCCCACAATTGTTATCTCATTTTCTAAAATAATAAAGTGAGTAATATTTATTCGCAATCTGTTTAGAAAACCTTAAATTCTTGGAGGGGATGACATTTTTATGGAATATGGAATAGACATGTCCATTTTGGTTTCGGTTACGGGTTGAAACCGCCGGTTACGGTTTGTCAAAAACTGAAACCAAAACCGAACAACATGTAGATTGTTGATGGTTCCGGTTCCACAGTTTATCGGTTTCACGGTTTTCATAAATTTTATTTTTTTAATTACTAAATTAATTTTCTTTTAAAAAAAATACCTTTTTCGATTTCGAATCAAGTCAGTAATAAATTATAAATAAAATTGTACAATCTCATGAAAGAATTGAATAATTAAATATATTAATACAATCTCATTGTTGATTCTTCATTATCATCATCGTTTTAAAAATAAATTTTATGTCATTGTTTTCGATTCTTCGTCATGTAGTAATTATTAAACAATATTTGATATTCTATGTTTTTCAGTGATAAAATTTGAACAACTTTTATCCCATATATATTTTTTTGGGAACGTTAGTATCCATTTGTAATTATACTAAATACAAAATAATGTTTTATCATTTTGTATACTACTTTAAAATATCAAAATTGATAAGATTTTTATATTTTAAATGAATAGTTTGTTTTATAAAATAGAAGATTTAGATCTTCAATAATGTTTTTAATTTAATACTCATTTATCTAATTCATTAGATATCTGATCTTTGACAATTTTAATAGGTGAAATTGTCGGTTTCACCCGATTTGGAACCGACCGTTTGAAACCGACAGTTTCACGGTTTGAAAAAGAGTAAATCGATACCGAACCGCAAACCGACGGTTTACAGTTCAAGACGGTTTCGATTTGCACCGGTTCCGATTTATGCCGGTTCCGGTTCGGGTTTAAAATCCGGTTTAAGCCGGTTTCGGTTTGAAAATGGGCATGTCTAATATGGATGTGTGTTAGAGTAAAAGGAGCCAAATCACAATGAACGCAGAAAACAAATAATTCGATATGAAAAACAGAAAATACGAGAGCAATATCTCTCGTCCCAACCAAACGTTCCAAAGTCAAAAGCATACGAATCCCTAGCCAATTATTCCTATAAATACTAAGGCCAACATGCGGCCCATTATTACTCAATACCAAAGTAAATCAACTTAGACAAAATTAATTAATCAAGCCCATCCCCATCCAGCATGATCAAGCATGACCCGCTACCGTGGCCAGCACTTCCTTCTGCCCATCCGGCTTCCTCCGACGACGATAAACTGCATCTGTAACAACTCCTCCCCCCTTCCAAAGAGCCTTGTCCTCAAGGCGGAAGTCGGGAAATTGTCCTCGAAACTCATCTTCCCGAACCCACGTGGCATCCGCCTCATCATGCCCTTGCCATTGCACTAAATATTCACGAACCCGCTCATCCTCCCACCAAGTCCATCGTTCACGTAAAATCAAAGAGGGAACAAATGATGCATCCTAAATCCAATAGTCTATAGGCAATGAACCTTCCACTGGATGGTTTCCAATTGCCGCCTTAAGCTGGGAAACATGAATGACAGGATGGATTCGTGAATCCAACGGTAACTAGAGCCGATAGGCGACTGCTCCCACTCTCTCCACGATCTCAAAAGGTCCATAATACTTAGCAGCAAGCTTCGAAATATTTCTCCGAACCACGGAATTTTGACGGTACGGACGTAACTTCAAAAACACCTTTTGACCCACTTCATAACTTACATCGCGCCTATGCTTATTGGCAGCCCGGACCATCCGCGACTGAGCCCGCTGAAGATGACTTTTCAATTGTTGAAGAACTTCGTCTCGTTCAAGCAACTCTTCAGCAACCGCCGACACTTGAATTTCAGCCGGCAAAAAGGAAGAAAGTGTAGGCGGAGGCCGACCATATAAAGCTTCAAATGGAGTCATGCCGGCCGCCGAATGAAAACTTGTATTATATGAATACTCCACCCACGCCAACCATCGACTCCACTGCCGCGGCCGCTCGGCCACAAAACAACGCAAATAAGCCTCCAGTCCCCTATTCGTAACCTATGTTTGTCCATCGGTCTCCGGATGATAAGCCGTACTCATCCGCAATTTCGTTCCCATCGCCTTAAAAATAGCCGTCCAAAATCCACTATAAATTTTTTTATCACGATCGGACAAAATGGACTTAGGAATTCCATGCAACCGAATAATCTCATTAACGAAAACTCGCGCCACATCTCTGGCCGTAAACGGATGCTTAAGGCCTAAAAAATGAGCATATTTCGTGAGACGGTCAACAACTACCAACACGCAATTCACCCTGCCCGAGGTTGGCAACCCCTCAATAAAATACAAGCTTACGTCTTCCCGAACGCGGTTCGGAATTGGTAAAGGTTGTAACAGTCCAGTTGGAGACCGCGTATCGTATTTTTGTTTCTGGCATGTCAAACATGCCGCCACGAAACGAGTGACATCTCGCATCATGCCACTCCAATACACGCTCAACGCAAGGCGTCGATAAGTTCTATAAGCTCCCGAATGGCCGCCTGCTGGAGTCGAATGATATTCTTCTAACAACTTGGGTATAAAAACCGAATTCTTCGCCAACACTATTCGACCTCGGTAATAAAGAATGTCATTCACAAGAGTATAATGAATAGTCGATTGAACTCCACTGGTCAACCGCCTTCGAATCTCCATCAACCGCGGATCCCGCTTTATTTCTTCGGTAATCGCGCGCCAACCCAGCCAAGTAGGGGCCGAAATTGCTGCAAGTTCAACCTCCTCGTAACTTCGTGATAACCCATCTGCCACCAAATTCGATCGACCCGCCTTGTACTCAATTTCAAACTCATAACCAAGTAACTTAGCCACCAAAAAATGTTGCGCCGGCGTAGAAATCGACTGTTGCAATAAAAATTTAAGACTCTTCTGATCCGTCCGCACAATGAAACGACGTCCCACAAGATACGGATGCCAATGTTGGACCGCCAAGACCAACGCCATTAACTCCGTTTCATAAGCCGACTTAGCTAAACTACGATCGGAGATTACCTTGCTAAAATATGCAATCGGTCGACCGTCTTGCATGAGAACCGCCGCGATGCCTGAGCCCGACGCATCACACTCAGTCACGAACTCCTTTGAAAAATCAGGAGTAGCCAACACCGGTGCGGTGGTGACCGCGTGTTGCAGCCTCGTAAAAGCTTCTTGCGCCGCCGCTGACCACTCCAATTTCAACACCCTCTCCTTCTTAAGTAACTCCGTCAATGGTCGAGCTAATTGCCCATAATTACGAATGAATCGCCGGTAGTATCCCGTTGCCCCAAAAACCCACGCACCCCCTTAATAGTGCTCGGAATTGGCCATCGCAAAATCGCCGATATCTTTGTGGGATCCATCTTCACCCCCTTTCCCGAAACTAAATGACCCAAGTACTCAACCTCACGCCTTCCCCATGCACATTTCTTGGGATTTACCACATACGAATGCTCATTCAATAACCCCATCACAATCTCCAAATGTTGCAAATGATCCTCAAAACTCCGACTATAAATTAATATATCGTCAAAGAATACCAATATAAATCGTCGCAGATGTGCCCGCAAGAGATCATTCATAGCCGACTGAAACATTGCTGGGGCGTTCGTGAGTCCAAACGGCATGACCAAGAACTCATAATGTCCGGAATGGGTGCGAAAGGCTGTTTTCGAGACATCTTCTGGAGCAATTCAAATTTGGTGGTACCCCGCTCTAAGATCCAACTTGCTAAACCACTCCGCCCCATGTAACTCGTCCAACATTTCTTGAATCACGGGTATAGGGTATTTATCCGGCACCGTTTTCTTGTTCAATTCCCGGTAATCCACACAAAACCTCCAACTACCGTCCTTCTTACGGACCAATAGTACCGGACTAGAATACGGACTAACACTCAATTGAATAATGCCCGTTTCCAACATTTCACTAACAAGCCGCTCCATTTCGTCCTTCGCCGAGTGAGTATAACGGTAAGGCCGCACCGAAATTGGTGTCGTTCCAAGTAACAGAGGAATGCGATGATCCACTGCCCGCTGCGGCGGTAAACCTATCGGGGGCTGCATCACACTCGGGAACTGCCGTTCCATACGCCCTTGAATTCTAGCCGAAGACTGATCCACGTCTGAATTCTCTAGTTCGCACAATTCAATCCTCTCCTCCCTACCGTCCGTAGCTAGATTCCTCACCATTACGATCCACTGAGCCTCAAATTGCGTCAATTTTCCCACCTTAGCGGAAAGTACCTCTCGCCGGGTAAAAGCGGAGGCCTCACATAGCTCCATTGGAACTCCATTATAAAAAAAATACATAGACATTTTATCCCAATTGGCCAAGACATCTCCCAGAGTTCGAAGCCACGTCACTCCCAAGATCATATCCACACTATCAAGATCCAATACATGGGAATCAATTTGGAATTCGGTGCCATCCAAAGTAATCGGCAACTTGGAACAAACTCCCCCAGTGCGCGTCCGTCTATCATCACCCAACTTAACGGAGGATTGGATACTCGTATCCACTGGCAAGTGAAGCTCCTCAACCACCTGTCGAGACACAAAACAATGGCTTGCACCACTATCAATCATAACTAATATGTTAGTGTTGAATATACAACCTTGTAGCTTCATGGTACGAGGCTCGTCGATCCCGCGAGATGCCAAATGGGACAATTCCATAGACTGATGCTCTAACTCTGGCTCTGCAACTACGCCCGTATCGAACCACTCCTCCTCCTCATCCTCATCGCTCCCTATTATGAGCCGAAACGATTTTTCGCACTGATGGCCGGGAGAATATTTTTCATCGCATAAAAAACAAAGCCCAGCCGCTCTTTTTGCCATAAATTCCTTATTCGTCATTTGTTTGAACAGGGGTCGGGCTTGATTCACACTTCCAGTCGACGCACCGCCAGAACGACCCGTGGCTGTTGGCTTCAGTCCCACACTCCCAGCAACTCCCGAACCGGCTATGTTGCTTCATTGCAATGTAGCAGTTATTGTAGAGCTGCTCTTGTTCGACCAGCTTGCCTTTACCCGGCCTCCACTCACCTCCTGCTCAATCTCCCGAGCCAAGTGAATCGTTGTGGGTAAATCCACCGCATCTCGGGAGCGAATCTTCAAACGGATTTCCTCCTTAAGCCCTTGGAGAAATAACCCAAGACAATGGTTATCTGACATTTCGTCCACATGTACCAGCCGAGAAATAAATTGGGTAACATACTCCGAGACCGTACCCATCTGTTTCGTCTTGATCACTATTTCAAGGGGGTTCGCCATTGGGTTTTGACCGAACATGCGGAGGAGTTCCATCTTTAACTGCGGCCAAGTGATATATGGATGTTTTCGTATTGTCCACTGATACCAACATAACGCATCGTCTTCCATAGCCACTAATGCCACCTCTGCTTTCCGTCCTTCGGGAATACCTTGCAGCTGGAAGTACTGCTCGGCTCGAGTAATCCAAACTTCCGGGTTCTCGCCGCTGAAAGTCGGGAGGTTCAGACGGGAGAAAATATGTCCATTCTCGTGTCCCGGCCTGCCACCAACACTCCCAGCAGAAAATCCATAATTGCCCCCGCCACCCGCGCTCCAAGTCGGACCGCCTACGTCGAAAATTCCATACCCGGGAAACCACTGCGGCATCCCTCCACCACCGCTCTGCAACCCTCCAAGGTTCGGAGGGATAAACCCTCCTTGGCCGGCCCCAATGGGTCCTCGATTACCCCCCATCGAAATGCCGGAGAACGACCCTTGTCCCAGCGTATGAGATGGAAACCCGAGAGGGGCCCATCCCGCTGTCACCGAAGATAAAACCTAGCGCGCGGGATCCCCCGGCATGCCCAGTCCCACGTCCCGACTCGCCTTGGGTGAGCATGACCATAGAATCGGCGTACGCCGCAGAATAACGTCCAAGACCTCCGTTTGGCATAAACGTACCGCTCATGCCCGGTAAAGTTCGACCGGTAGTCAACCCAAAGAGCCCGGCTCCATTGTGCGAATTGCACGTCTCGCCTTCGCTAATAATTCCACCAACGACGAAGGAGGTAGGCGGAGTCGACGAAGGCGTCACGATAGCCTGTTCAACATCACGATCTGGGGCTTTTCCTAATTTTTGTTCAATTCGTCGCATAGTTTCCTCCATCGTGGTGATCTTACCCATCAAGGGACGCCACTCATCTAACTCCGCGCGGATTGTAGTCGTATCCGCCCGAATCGTTTCCGTTCCTTTCTCTAACGCTTCCACCCGAGCCTCCATTTGTAATCGAGATTGATTACGGGTAACACGCATAAACCGGATCCGGTAGGTCGGACCAATTAGTTAGAGTAAAAGGAGCCAAATCACAATGAACGCAGAAGACAAATAATTCGATATGAAAAACATAAAATACGCGAGCAATATCTCTCGTCCCAACCAAACGTTCCAAAGTCAAAAGCATACGAATCCCTAGCCAATTATTCCTATAAATACTAAGGCCAACATGCGGCCCATTATTACTCAATACCAAAGTAAATCAACTTAGACAAAATTAATTAATCAAGCCCATCCCCATCCAGCATGATCAAGCATGACCCGCTACCGTAGCCAGCACTTCCGTCTTCCCATCCGGCTTCCTCCGACGACGATAAACTGCATCTGTAACAAGGTGGTGGGATATTATTTTTATATAAAGACTAAGATCAAGTGGGCATGGAAGACTTATGGCGAATTTGATAAAATGAGATGTATGTTTCTTGTTCGAGATTCTTTTTGCAATTTCAGACGATTTCTTCTTGATCTGATGAACTCCCTTTTCTCATATTCAAGAAATTGCAACTGGGATGCGTTTTTTGTTTATGTTTCTTGATCAAATTATGATGCTTTTCACATTGTGTTGATGTGAATGCAGGAATTAATTCTTTGATGAAGATTGTATTTGTGGAGCATGGACAATCTACCTACTTGAGCTTCTCTATTTTGTGCTCTTGTAATTTAGTGCAATTTAGGTAGACAACTAGGATAGAATCTTGATGTGTGTCTGCATTGCTTGGATATGTTGCGAGGCTTGATTTGGGCCAACTTTAAAGCAAGTTAAAAGTCGTTGCTTTAGATGATTGAAGCAAAACTAAAGTAATTCCATCAGAATGATGTATCATCATTGTCCCTAAAAATTGATGTATCATTTGCATCCAATAGGCCACCTTAATTATTGGTTTTTGTTATCATCTTCACGATCTCTCGAATTAGTTTGCATTAATCTCAGTGATAAAATAACTAGCATTTCTTATCCAAGAAACTATATATGTTGGAATTGATGATAAATTGATTATACTCGTGTGAAGATTGTTTTGATGTAACAAAATTCATGTCTTTTGCATATAGAAATATAATGTTATTGCATGAGTTGCTTTACCAGGAAAGGTAGTAACCAGCTAAAATGTTCCCATGATACTACTTTCGAATCCACTAATATATCCGAATATTCCAGTTCGGAATCTTTACTGATACTCTTGTAAGATTACACAAAGTGAAGTAAACTGAAAAGTTGTACTCACGAACCGGAAAAGCCTGCATTCTTGTGTGGAATTTCTGTAGCTATGATTTATGCATTTGGTTTACTGATCTACTCATTTAGCTTAGAATTTAAGATTTCCTTGAATTTGAATGGAGTCAGAAGCATGATTAACATATGAGATAAGTGAAGATAATGTTGATGGGCATTAGGCACGAGTACAAGTGGCTTCTTCTCAAAGGAAATATTCAACTTAACCAAGTCAATGTATGGTGATATCGAATTACTTCTACTTTCTAGTCACTCAACAATAAACAACCCTCTCCATTTTCATCTACTTGTTACTCATATACAGAATCTTGGCACCTCATGCTATTTTACCAATGCTACTAGAAATGTTCGTTGCTCATTGACCAAAACGTACTCCTATCATGGTGCACACAGGGTAAATCTCGATTATTTTTTACATTGATGTGATGGAGGAGAATTTGATGAAGCCAGAATAGGTAAGGCGTGCTTAGACCTTTCCATCTGCATCTTCCTTAAATATATAACTTGTTGGATTTAGGTATTATATTCCTGTCCTACCAGTATCACATATTGTTAGATTCATTTTTCCTTATTTTTATCCCTAGATATTAACTAATAATGGACAGTTTTGGCATTTCCTTCTGGATGGTCATTTTGATTTCTTTCTCAACATAGAGCCAAATACAAACATTAAACATACATATGTATAACATATCATACATGAACTACGTACACTTGAACTAAATTAAGTGGCTATCAAGTAATCAGCAAGCCCATTATTCTTGGCAACGGCATAAAATAAACTTGTTTACTAGCTAAGATAGTTTAATTAATTAAAGGCCAGCAGGATAGATATTTTCAGGCAGAAGATAAGGTGACAATTTCATGGTGGGATGATTTGTGTGGTGCCGTCTGATCGGTGGCGAGTTGGGGAAGAACTGGAACGACCTCCGGGCAGACAAGTGTGGTGAGGGTGACGACGTCGATAATTTGGTCTTTAATCTCGGGAAGCTGTTGCATCTCAGGAAGCTTCTCTTTCACCACCTCTTTTGCGCCCTTGTATATTACATACAGCACCATTTGTATCACTCCCAAGCTGAACCCTAGAACATTTGGAATCTGCATGCATGCATGCATGCCAAATTAAACACCTTAATTGTAAGAAACATACTTAATCACGTACTAATCAAATTAATGTACTTACAGCAATGTCGTAGTCCCTGCGCAGTAGGCCGTAGAAGAACCACATAACCGCACTTAGGGTGAGGAAGAATGAAAGGAGAAACGACATGTATTTCACTCCTTATTCGTATTACTTGCCTCTGATGGACATATATAACAATTAACACACATAAAAATGGATGTAATTAAATTATATGTATGCATAATTTAATTACCACACAAACAAAGGGGCCACGAAGACACACAAGGAGAACGATTGAAAATGGTGTATTTCACACTCCTTGTTCGTATTAATTGCCTTATTTTTCTTTTTGAGTTGTTCTGCTTGACTTGTCTTGTTTCTTAAAATAGAAAATAATTATTACTCCCTCTATCCCATTGATATAGTCCACTTTTTTTTGGCGCCATTTTTAAGGAGAGTTGTTAGTTGTGTGTAGACTTGTGTAAAGTTGTGGGGCCCTCAACTTTATTTTAGTGGGACAACCCGAAAAAAGGAAATAGTTGGACAACCCGAAAAAGAATACTGGACTATATCAATGGGACGGAGGGCGTACACAAACTCCCAATTTTGGGACCTAACTATTTACACATAATCATTCACGCATCTACACACAACCACTCAATCATTTTAATCTCCGTGCCGAAAAGAAATAAGATAAGTCGGGTGGGACGGAGAGAGTATTATTTATTTGTAATAAGACTTTTATAATTAATTACCGAATTAAGTTGGACAAATCGATTAAAATAGATTTTTAATGATAATTAAGAGATCATGACAAGAGAAGATGACAAAATCATCGAATCTAACGTGTCGATTCGGTGAAATAAAATGGAAGAAATTGAGAAATTGCAGTGATTCAAGAAATGGAATCAATCATTATTTTCTAATTTGTTTGGTTTAGAATTCTGAAGAATCAAATATCCCTTATTTGATCAATCGAGAAGGAATCGAATTTTTGTGCAAAAATAAATTAAATTCAAATTCATTTGCAAAAAAGAAAACTGTAAAGAGTTTGTGTATTTAATGAAAAATCAAATGAGATTGATTATGACTAACAGACATGTCAGCATCCACGTTACGCCGGGAAATGGAACGTCAGCTTTGATTTCATCGAATTTTTGATTGGTGTGCAATTTGAAACAAATCAAGAGTTGGTGTGTTTATGAGCTAAATTGAAAGTTTGTGTGAAAAAATTTTTTTGAGAAAATTTAGAGGCAAGTAATACGAACAAGCGAGACACACAAGGAGCTCCTTGTTCGTAAACGATTGAAAATGGTGTATTTCACACTCCTTGTTAGTATTACTTGCCTTATTTTTCTTTTTGAGTTGTCCCGCTTGACTTGCCTTGTTTCTTAAAATAAAAAATAATTATTACTCCCTCCATCCCATTGATATAGTCCACTTTTTTTGGCGCGGATTTTAAGGAGAGTTGTTAGTTGTGTGTCGAGTTGTGTAAAGTTGTGGGCCCCCTCAACTTTATTTTAGTGGGACAACCCGAAAAAAGGAAAGTGGACTATTATAGTTGGACAACCCGAAAAAGAACATTGTACTATATCAATGAGACGGAGGGCGTACACAAACTTCCACTTTTGGGGCCTAACTATTTACACATGATCACTCACGCATCTACACACAACCACTCAATCATTTTAATCTCCGTGCCGAAAAGAAATAAGATAAGTCGGGTGGGACGGAGAGAGTATTATTTATTTGTAATAAGAATTTTATAATTAATTATCGAATTAAGTTGGACAAATCGATTAAAATGGATTTTTTAATGATAATTAAGAGATCATGACAAGAGAAGATGACAAGATCATCAAATCTAACGTGTCGATTCGGTGAAATAAAATGGAAGAAATTGAGAAATTGTAGTGATTCAAGAAATGGAATCAATCATTATTTTCTAATTTGTTTGGTTTAGAATCGTGAAGAATCAAATTTCCCTTATTTGATCAATCGAGAAGGAATCGAATTTTTGTGCAAAAATAAATTAAATTCTAAATTCATTCAAAAAAAACTGTAAAGAGTTTGTGTATTTAATGAAAAATCAAATGAGATTGGTTATGACTAAAGACATAATCTTAATAACTCACTAAGTATCATTTATCCTTCAAGTTTGATGGGCCCAAGCGAGAGTATCTGTCAACATGCATAGTGACTTAGGTGTACAATTGTTTACCCGTATACTTCACTAAAGAATATTGACACATGAATTTAAAAAAAAGAATATGTTATATGTTTTACATGTCTAACACCTTTATGGTGTAGTGCACACAAATATAGTACATTGAAACCATTGTGGTCAACACGTGATTTAGAAAACTATACTTTTATAGAAATAGCGATAAAATTTTATATTATTGTATTTCTCAAGTAACTATTCACATACTCTCGAATTGTCATAATTTATTCTAAAAAAAACTATCTTAATTATTCACCTAATTAATAATTTTGATGCACGCACCTATATGATTATTTTATAATATTTAAATCAACAAAACAAAGATTGAGGCTTATTATCCTCAAATAGCAACCGTGCCATTTATTGATTAGATTACAAACACAAACTGATACACAAAAGCCAGTGAACATAAACAACCATTACACATGATGCAACAAATTAAAGGCCCTTCAAACCCGATCTGCAAACCTCATTGTTTAGTTCTGATTCGAATTACTCTTTTTATAATTCATTTCACCATTCTTAGCATCCTCATTAATTAGTTTGACAATATTGATAATTTGCTCTGGGACTTTTTGCTCCTCCAAGATTATCACTTGAGTTTGTATTTCAGGAAGCTTTTGCTTGATACTGATTTTCTCTGCATTTTTGTACTTAAGCTAGAGCAGCATCTGAAGCACACCAAAGGTGAAACCAAGCACATTTGGAACCTATACAATAATACATGCATACACATGAGTCATATTTATTTATAATATATAAATAGTTAATACAAATAAGATAATTAAACTTACTGCAAAAATGAAGTCTTTAATGAGAAGACCATAAAAGAACCACATGACCGCACTTAGAGTAAGAAATAGTGATAGAAGAAACGACATGTACTCAACACTCTTTGTTTGTATCACTCGTCTCTGCGAAAAATATATTTAGAATCATTAGTCAATTATACTCCATCAGTCTCATTTATGTCATGCATCCATTGCATTATATTCTTACCACTATGCACAGTGGAGCAACGAACACACACAAGGACAACACCAAACAAATCCAGCCAACCACGATAACGCGTTGCGAAGGTTTCACCAGAAAAAGAGTGGAGAGGACGATGAATCCGATCCACAAACTATTTACACATAATCACTCACGCATCTACACACAACCACTCAATCATTTTAATCTCCGTGCCGAAAAGAAATAAGATAAGTCGGGTGAGACGTAGAGAGTATTATTTATTTGTAATAAGACTTTTATAATGAATTACCGAATTAAGTTAGACAAATCGATTAAAATGTATTTTTTAATGATAATTAAGAGATCATGACAAGAGAAGATGACAAGATCATCGAACCTAACGTGTCGTTTCGTTGAAATAAAATGGAAGAAATTGAGAAATTGCAGTGATTCAAGAAATGGAATCAATCATTATTTTCTAATTTGTTTGGTTTAGAATCGTGAAGAATCAAATTTCCCTTGTTTGATCAATCAAGAAGGAATCCAATTTTTGTGCTAAAATAAATTAAATTCAAATTCATGTGCAAAAAAGAAAACTGTAAAGAGTTTGTGTATTTAATGAAAAATCAAATGAGATTGATTATGACTAATAGACATGTCAGCAGCCACGTTACGCCGGGAAATGGCACGTCAGCTTTGATTTCACCAGATTTTTGATTGGTATGCAATTTGAAACAAATCAAGAGTTGGTGTATTTATGGGCCAAACTGAAAGTTTGTGTGAAAAAAGAAAATTTGAGAAAATTCAGAGGCAAGTAATACGAACAAGCGAGACACACAAGGAGCTCTTAGTTAGAGATACATTCAAACTTTTTTGTTTGACCCAATAAACTGAGACTTGCTTAGTATAATCACAAGTTACAGTTTGTTTTGCACACAAACTAACTGAGACTAACTCAATATAGTAAAATAGTATCCAGCATTGTTAAGGATCAATGGACGTAGGATCTTGCGTATCCAAACCACTTTAAAATTGCTGTGTCGTTTAAATTGTTGCATTGATAACTGTTCATACTAAAAATATCTTTAGAAAATCATACAACAACATTTCAGTAAAAGTTTAAAACGTTGCACTAATATACACATTCCGCACGCTACTGAATAGCTACTGAACGCTGCTGAATTCTAACATCAAGTCAGCTAGCAGATCTCATGTTGGTCCCGAGTCAAACGTTCAGATGTAGGGGGGGGGTTGAATAAAGCTTTTTCTCAAACTTGAATGCGAACAATTCAATAATGGAGATTGTCTACTGAATGAGTTCAGTAGACCAGACATGCTGTTCTAGATCGCGTGGATAGGGTGACTGAAGGTTTGTGTGAAATTGGTGTCCAATTTGAAACAACTATGTGAAATTAGCACGTCAGCTTTGATTTCACCGGATTTTTCATTGGTGTGCAATTTGAGACAAATCAAGAGTTGGTGTATTTATGGGCTAAACTGAAAGTTCGTGTGAAAAAAGAAAAATTGAGAAAATGGTAATACAGGATGTATTTCACACTCCTTGTTCGTATTACCTGCCTCTGAATTTCTATATACTAACAGTTCTCTCTCACTAAGATGCTTCAAGAACGATTGAAAATGCTGTCGAGCGACGTCCGCTTATATCGAACTGGCAAGTGGAATACATTATTACTCTTTTATTTTCCAATTTGGAAAAAAAGAGTGGTGGGAGGGTTGAAATCCTCTTGTTTGTATTCTTTACAGTTGTTCAAGACTCAAAAAGAGTGGTGACTTGATCACATTCCAAATTGCATTTTCTTACTCCATTTGACCTAATCTGGGTCATTTGTATTCATTCTCCATTACCGAATTTGGTTGTATAAATTGGAATTTCTCGAAGAAAAAAAAAGCACTTTGGTTGTATTGGAGATGTCCTAAATCAATGGGACCCACATAAGCTCATTCCGACGTGTCACCCACCCATCCAATTGCAAGGGTTTATATAAGGTTTACAACTCATAGTTAGAGTTTCAGGTAGTTTTTGATGCTTCCATGCTGAGCCCTAGATATGCTCTGATTCAGCAAACCAATTCTAGTACAGCCTCCATAGCCAGTCATATTGTGCCAGATCAGCATCTATTAGTCAACTTTGGTTTTTTATAATTTTTGTGCATTTTTTGATGATCTAAAAATTTCCCTTTTTGTCAAACAATAATGATTCTTTATCGTCCGAGTAGGAAGTAATTATCATGCAGTAATTAACACAATTTGTTAGTTAAATAATCTTTTGATATATATATCTCATGCACAAATATCTATAAACAAGATATATATAAACTTGCAAAAACTTTGTCGAACACCGTATGATAGGAGAGCCTAAGTAATTCGTATAATGCTGGAGTAAGGAATTGATCTACTTTTGCAAGTTTATACATATCTTCTTACATACCACCTATACCGGCCATTATTGAAAAATGTTGGGCAAAAATGTATATGAACCCTAATATAGGGGTGCAATTCGGTTAAAACTAAATCGAATCAAATCGAAATTTTGGTTCTCTATTTCGCATTACCAAAAATCGAACGAAAACATCTCGATTTGGTTCAGTATAAACCGAAAATTCTAAGAAGAAAAATAAAATTTGACGACAAAAAGAAAGATTCTGCATGCTCATGACATAATTTATGTTGATTGTTACTTACCGAGTTCATCAATTTATAGTGTATACGGTGTAGAAAACAACTTCTATATGAGATTTGAGAATTTTAATGAAGTTGAGAAGTAGGCTACTCGTCAGCCATTCGAAACAAAGCTCAAGCAATCAGGGACGTATATAGAAATTTTATAAAGGGGTGGCATAATATAAAAAAAAAGTAGCAATTTTGATAAATATGAAAATATAATTTTTACAACTGGCCATGACGGTTAGCCATCGTCAGAACTGCGAACCATGCATAATTCTTATATAATTTATACATAATCGTTATATGTTTTATGTAAAAAATCTATAATTTTACAGTTTTACCCTTCTACATAAAAATATGTATAATATAAAATTATATATTTTTTTCATAAAATATAGGCAAATTGGCAAAAATAGTCCTCAAACTTTGCGTTTTTGCGAATTTTGTCCTCAAACTTCTTTTTTTTTGTTTTTTTGACCCTCAACTCCTTGTTTTTGCGATTTTAGTCATACCGTTAGATTTTCCGTCAATTTAACCGTTAATTCAATTTTTTAAAAAAAAATAATAAATCAAAAGGGCAAAATCGGAATTTTTATTTGCACGGACCAAAATTGCAAATAAAAAATGATTTGGGACCTGTTTAGCAAAATAAAATAGTTTAAGGACTGATTTCACAAATTTTAGACAAATAAGCTAATTGCTTCGTATCGACGAGATTTTGCATTAAATTTTCGATTTTTCATATAACTTTATTGCTTCGTATCAAATATAAGCTAATGAAGATTTCGTACCATTATAAACAACATTTAATTCGAAATGCAAAATATACATTGTGAATTAATCATTAAAAACAAAGTTATTATCACCCAAAAATTTTACTTCAAAATAACCATTTAGCGCATAATATTTACTTCAAAATAACTAGAATACGAGGAGAATTGCGAATCCGCAATTGATGCGCTCGCTGACGAATTGCGAAGGAGGCCGACGGTGAAGAACATTCCATGGAGCTTGCAGCGGAAGAGGAAGTGAGAGACGAATCCGCCGAAACTGATGAACATGGGGACGAGGTAGATCCAGGCGAGGAAATGGCCGAGCTGATCATCGCGCTGGTAGCAGACGTGAGTTATGGTTACGGCCTTCAATGGCGGGTGGTGGTGTTGGGGATTCGTCATGGCAGTTCTATGCAGAGAATGTGAATACGAGACTAACCTTGTTTGCAGTAGTTTTTTTGGCTTATTATAATATTTGCAAATAAAACTAATATTTTATGTTATTTACGAACTGATACATATTTTTCTCGTATTCTATTATTCATGAAAAATTACGAATTAAATGTTTTTTATAACATATTATTCATCCTAAAATACGAACTGACACATATTTTCCTCGTATTCATGTTATTTTGAAGTAAATATTATGCTCTAAATTGTTATTTTGAAGTAAAAAAAATTGGGTGATAATACCTTTATTTTTTAATGGTTAATTCACAGTAATATTTTGCATTTCGAATTAAATGTGGTTTATATTGGTACGAAGTCTTCGTTAGCTTATATTTGATACGAAGCAATAAAGTTATATGAAAAATCGAAAATTTAATGCAAAATCTCGTCGATACGAAGCAATTAGCTTATTTGTCTAAAACTTGTGAAATTTGTCCTTAAACTATTTAATTTTGCTAAATAGGTCCCAAATAATTTTTCATTTGCAATTTTGGTCCATATAAATAAAAATTCCAATTTTGCCCTTTTAATTTTTTATTTTTTAAAATTAAAATTGAATTACCGTTAAAATTGACGAAAAATCTAACGATAGGACTAAAATCGCAAAAACAAGGAGTTGATAGTCAAAAAAACAAAAAAATTGTTTGAGGATAAAATTCGCAAAAACGCGAAGTTTGAGGACTATTTTTGCCAATTTGCCTAAAATATATAACGATTATGCATAAATTATATAAGGATTATGCATGGTTCGCAGTTCTCACGTTAAATTCAGGTTCTCACATGATCCACTCCCTATAATGTGATATATTAACATTAGATATTTTATAAATTTGGGGTTAAAATAGGTAGTTCACACTTAAATATAAGGGGTGGCAATTGCCACTCCTTGCTCCTTAATTCATCCGTCCCTGCAAGCAATACTTTCTAAGAATATAATGAATTGAAACTTGTCCAAGAACCACACATATATAAATAAATCATTACCATGAATGAATTGTACTTCTTTGGCAGTTCTCCAAATTGGAGTTATAGGGTTTTGAAAATTGTTAGTTGGATTACAATAACTTACTATTCAATTTTTAATTTAAACAGACCTTCCTTATAATGTAAAGGTTGTAAAACATAAAAAGTTTTCTTACACAAGTTGTATCATTATAATTCATTGTAAGAAAACCAAAGACATTTCATAATTTTTGTATTATTTACATGACAGTACGTAATTTACATAATATATATCAAAAAGGTAAATATTAAATAAAATATGATGAATATAATAATGTAGTATTTTTTTATTGGAATTATGATAATTTTGCATTGCTATAAACAAATAATTATGTATCATATTTATAGGACCAAAATCGGTTATATTCTTTATTCCATAACCGGAATTGATTGAAGACTATACTACAGGACCAAAATCGATTGAAAGCTAATTACATGACAAAAATCGATTGCGAGCTAAATTACAAGACCAAAATCGATTGCAAGCTACATCGCAGGACCAAAAATGAAAATGTGTGAGTGACCGAAAAAATGTCTGGCGACGGAGTTGGGCATGTGTGTATCGCCTTTTGGCAACAGGGCAAAAAACAGAGACAATGTGAAATTACATGACCAAAATTGATTGAGACAACATTACAAGACAAATTTTGATTTTGGGCAACATTACATGACCAAAATTGATTTATTCTCCAATATTCTTGACACGCTCTTTAGAATTTCTTAGTAATTTATACTTTATTGTGATTTGCTTTGATTTTGAACTAGTTTCGTAAGTTAATTACATGAAGTTTTATTAGGGTTTTTATAGATTTTCGTACTTAACAAATTAGTGCATTTTATATTTCTGGTTTTATGACTTTATAAATTGAGTATAATACGTTACTTTTGAATATGTGTTATTTAAAAAAACTTTACAAACCGTGGGACTAATTTATTATGGACGATATTACAATTCCAATTCTCCTATTTTTAGTTAATGTTGTCTGTCTATATACAAGGATATCAAGTTTCCCAAACTAAAAAATAAAATGAAAAATATTAAATCAAATTAATGAGGACCACGAGTTTAATGCTTAGGCAAATTGGAATTTTCTCCACGTCAATATATGATCTTCACTCGATCAGCTAGCATTAATTAACTTGGATCATTCTGTGTTTATATCTACTCGATGATATTCATGCATGTAATGAATTAGTTCAAATCACGTATATAAATTTGTCACCATCATATTCAATCAAAGGTTGAATATATAGTATTTTTAGAGAATTACAGATTGAAATTTAAAGGTCAAGATTATATTCTTAGAAATTATATTCCTGCAGAATTTTGGGAAAAGTGAGAAAAAAGTATGTCGCTCTATACTTCTGGTGGCCAGCATAGGGGTGTAAGATTTGCACACATCTATGTAGTCAATATATGCAAATTAAATGAATGAATCACTAATTATCTTAAGCCCCAGTTTTTGTGCTTGACGGGCGAGAGTATTAATGGGAAATAAAAAGAAGTCAAGTGGGCGTTGAACTAACCAAGAAGACTCCCCGGAATCCATGGATGGAGGCATGGGAAGTCCAGGCAAGTCATTCTTGCTTTCAATAATCTGTATGGAATGTCAACCTTCAAAGTAATTCCTTTAATATCAACCTTTTACCACTCAAGTTGAAACAATCATCACATGCAATTATATCGGATATAATTAAATCGCCTCACATGTTAAAACCCATTATTATCCTATATCAATTTGATATCGATCTAGTCTCCGCTATATAAGATTAAATAAAGGGAATAAGATACTCAATTCTTCAACATGAGCAATAAATTATTAACACATACATGTTCCATCCGAATTATAATCAAGATTTTGAAGTTTATTCTCTAAAAGAGTATAATCTATAAATTTAGACCTGAAATAACATTATGTTCCGAGTAATTAAATTTCTCAAAATAGGATTCCGAAAAAAAGCCCATTAAGTAGATAATGATCTCTACTCAGCCATAACTTTTTTCTTATCCTCTTTTTGTCCAAATGATTTGGGCTTGGCTATTATGACACGTCCAGCTATTGAAATTCTACATTTGATCAAAGTTGGTGGTGAATTTGGGTGGTGATGCACTGATAGAAGATTTGAGAAGGATATATTCCTTCAAAATATTCTAGTTGGAGATGGAATGTCAACATTGATTTGATCACCAGATGATGAATGAATTGGGGAATCAATCGGGACCAGTCATGACCAAAGATTGATGTAGATTTGGAAGAGAAATATTAACTATACTGTAGTTGTATAATTAGCTCAGAATAGTGCGATAAGAAAATTACACTACCACCATTCTAAGTGATTTGTATTTTTTCGTTAGAAGTGGTTAATTCTTAAAATAATACTCCCTCCGTTACGTTTGAGGCGACGCTTTTCTTTTCGGTGCAGTAATTAAGAAATTGGATGATAAAGTATGAGAGATGAATATATGATAAGGAAATTTTGAATCATGGGTACAGGACCCTTTACACGTAAGGCCTATTGCTCATGCAATTTGGGATCCTCATTTTGGTCAACCGGCCGTGGAGGCTTTTACTCGAGGGGTGCTCTTGGCCCAGTGAATATCGCTTATTCTGGTGTTTATCAGTGGTGGTATACAATCGGTTTACGCACTAATGAAGATCTTTATACCGGAGCTCTTTTTCTATTATTTCTTTATGCTATATCCTTAATAGCAGGTTGGCTACACTTACAACCGAAATGGAAACCGAGCGTTTCGTGGTTCAAAAATGCCGAAACTCGCCTGAATCATCATTTGTCAGGACTCTTCGGCGTAAGTTCCTTGGCTTGGACAGGAGATGAATGAGATTGTGATAGAGTAGATAATAAAGTAGGAGAGAGAAATGATAAAGTATGAGATATAAATGATAAAGTAGAAGAGAATTTATATTTTTTTTGTTGGAAAGTTATTTTCTTTTTGGGAAACACGTCGTTCTAAATAAGACACTCCAAAAAGAAAAACGCGCGTCACTTCAAATGAGACAGTGATACTATTACGTTACACACAATATAATTTTTTGGCAGTAGAAAAGAGTAAGACCCATTTTTAAAACTGGACTAGATCATCCACCCGTATGATCAAACAAACTGTGCATGACCATAAAAAAAACTAACCGGTGCATATTATCTGGGCCAGCCCTATTAATTTGCGAATGCTTTAGTAGCACGGTCTTTTTAACCTTTAAGTTGGATGATCCACATAATTCTTTTTTATTTAACTAGTGGCTAGAATTTAAATTCCATCTTCACTGCTGGCCGTGGGATCATCTGCAACTGAAGTTTATTAATAAGTGTTTGAAGGTGTTTGGAGTAGCTAAAACGTTTTGATAAATGCTGAAAGCTGTTTAAAACTGTTAAAAACAGCTTGAAAATCAGTTAGTGTTTATAAATAAGTTCTAAAACCTAGTGAAAATGAGGAAAATAATGTTTGAGAATGTTGTTAGAAGTAGTATTGTTACTTTTTAAAAGAAATGTATGTTTTACCTTAGTGTTATTAAATTAATTTATCTATATTATATGTAAATTTATATTATATTATATCATATTCTATATTAATTTGTTGCTTTGTATAATATTAAATAATTCAAATCAGATACTCATATGAGTAGTGAGCAAAATTGGAATATCTTAGTTGTTTTTGGCGAGAAATTGAGAGGGAGAGAGGAAAAGGTAGCGGCTATCGTTTAAGAAACTTAGAAGTTTTGTAATTTTTCTTTAGGGTTAAAAGTTATTTTCGGAAATAAATAATTTTGTTAAGGATAATTTTGTCCATAAAGAATTTAGATACCATAAGCTCTAAGCAAAGCTTTGAAGTTGCCAATTAACAGTTTATGGAAAAGTTCTAAAATCTCTATCAAAATATTGAAGCTGTAGTTTAAAGCTGAGTTCCCAAACACCAAAACTACAACTTTAAGCTATAAGTTGTTAAGCAGAAGCTAATTCAAACACCTTTTAAGATTTAAAGAAAGAAAAATATCGCGGTTCTTCGGTGATCGCTGTTTTACACCAAATAATCCTGCAAAATTTGCTAGACCAAGATTTAGTATAGCACAGGTATCGAACACAGGGAACGGAGTAATTCAAGCCTAAAAATCCTATTAATCAGAGTTTTGGTTAGCTACCACGCAATTTTGGGGATTTTCTTATAACCTAATAATTATGAAAGCAGGCAAGAATTTAACACGAAATTTACTAATGCAAAGAAAAGCGGGTCCAGCAAGATGATTCACACACACTCACAATCGATCACTGACACTAATAATTAATTAATTCACTTAAATCAATTGGTTGTAGGATACCGTAGTTAAACTGACATACCCCCTATTCCCCCTTAATTAGTCGGTAATCGCCATGGTGGGCATTGAAACGACTACTTCTCTAAATTAGGTGCAACCTATGTTGGTGGGCAATCAATAGATTTAACACCTAATCAGCTTTAAGAATTAAGGGAACCCAATTTAGGAGCCTACTCGTATGGTGGGCATCTAATAGTGTCCTACCAAATTAATCCAATTGTCCTAAGAACAATTTGCTACTTATTTAGCCTAATCCCATGAGAAACGATGGAAGTACTAAATTAGCGATGAATTAAATTAAGTAGGGTGATCAAGCCTAGATTAATTAATCCAATTAATTAAACCTAGATTAATTCAGAACTCAAGTGATTAATTTTAAGTCCTAGTCTCACGAAATTTAAGTGGTGTGTGTTTCACATCTTGCCGGCCCCTAAAAAGAATTAGCTACGCATATTGACCGGACTGGACAAAATACAAACATGCTGAATTTCATTAAATAAATATAAACGAAAATTTTAACTATTTATTAAATAATTCAAAACACTAAGTGCAAGGAATTAAAATCCTAGAATAACAAATTTCATAAATTAAAAACTACTAAGAAACCATCCATAGGTTAATAAATCCAGAAATTCAAATGAAAATGTTAAATTAATGTTTCTCCAAATCAAACCAAAGCTCATAAATTAAAAGAAAGAAATTCGAACTTAAAAGTGATAACCCTTCGACCGGCTTCCTTGGAACTCCTCTCTCGGTGAAGACTTGGATGAGAGAATGAAGAAAGCTATTGTATGAAATAGAAGTGATGAATGAGGTGATGGTTTCTTCCTCCCTCAAGGTGGGTTTATATAGCCCCATTCTTTCCTTATCAGTCACATAAACATTAAAGGACTTAATGGTAAGAATCCCCTAATTCTCTCCTTAATTGACCATAATTCTTCAATCAACATGAAATTAGGTATTGATTCCTTTCTTCAATCAATCATGAAATCAAAGATTGATTCCTCTTTTCAATCAACATGAATTCATCAAGATTGGAAATCAATCTTTTCAATCTTTCCCTCCTTTGGATCTTAATTTGATTTCTTCCAATTTTGAGCATATATTCCTTAAATCTCACAACCGCCACCTCAATGCTTCGTCAATGCCACATCATCAATAAGCACTACAAAATAAGCACCAAAACAAATCCAAGTACCACAAAATATGCCAAAATACACGAAATTTGGATAGTACAAAATAGACCTATCATTCTTCAACCCATCGACTTCAACCTTCCGTTACATAAAAGAACGCGTAGCGCTTTTCTCCAACAAACCAGTTCTTTTGGAAAAAATGGAAATGAATCAAGCATTTAATGTTTGTGAACTTGATTTAATTCGGTCAATTTTGACCGCATTTTTGAACGTCAAAACGTATCTAATTTATGAATTGAAATATGTAGCATCGATATGCATTTCGAGCAAATGATCGTAGTGTGTTTAATTTCTTGATTCTGATTTTCGATGAGTGAGAAATAGCGCTCGAAGTTTTTGGGATAAAACTAAAACCTAATGGGGAGTAACTTACCATATTCGATTTTGGAGTGTTAGCTAATTAAGTGTATTAATCAATATCTCACCGTAGACTTGGATCTTGACAATTGACTATTTAGGTGGTATGTAGGTTTGGTGGGTTGACCCAACTCTTTCTTGGTGTAATGCTCCTGATAGGATCTTAGATCTGAAGCTGTAAGATAAGAATAACAATAATATATAACAAATTGATTCAATACAGGCTCAGACCGCCAAATCGCAACCACCACACCACCTACACACGGCGCCAACAGGCCGATAGAAACTATTTCAGTAGATCCTCACAATTATACACCGAATCACTCACTAACCCACAAGAGAGAAAGAAAGATTCGAAAGTATAGAGAGAGGATGAAGAAGAAGATCTCGAAGTTGCGCTACTGAACAGTACACAATCTTGCCCTTATATAGGTAGGTCAAAAGTAACAGTTCAACGCAGTAATAGGAAACGGCTCGAGTAAACCGCGCGAGCCGTTTCAGCAGATGGGCCAAAAACATCAGTAGTGGGCTGCAATAATTCAGTACTGGGCTGCAGAGTTTCAGATGGGCCTGGGCACTAATGTGTTGGGCTTATCAGACAACATACTCCACCTTAGGCCCAGCGGTGATGTGCCCTGTTACAAAGGGAAGGTGTGCAATTGGCCTAGGTGTCATCATCGCCCCCTCTCCTTCAAGCATCTTCATGACCTGCAAAAGAAGAAAAACAATACAAACAGAACAGGACAGGATAGTAGATACAAATCAGAAACTCATCCAATTTTTAGTATCTTAAGGCAAGTTTGCAGTTTTTCAGAACTTAAGCATTTGGTGCCAATATCTGCAGGATTAAGATCAGAGTGTACCTTATCAATCATAATCACACCCTTTTCCACTAAGTCTCTAATGTAATGATACCTAACATCAATATGTTTGGTTCTTTCATGAAATACGGGATTTTTGGTTAACTGAATAACAGATTGACTATCAGAATACAAGATCACATCGTTATGCAGAAAATGAAGTTCAGTCAGAAGACTTTTTAACCAAACAGCCTCTTTCAAGGCTTAAACAACTGCAACTTATTCAGCTTCAGTTGGAGATAAGGCAACAATAGGTTGGAGTTGAGATTTCCAACTTATACAAGAACTGATGAGTGGTTTTTATACCTTCTCATAGTGTTCTTTTTAAGCTTATTTACATCATTTTCTATTCATTTTTAGCTTTTGTTTTGCTTGGAATTGTATACTTTCGATGGTTTTTGGTTTTGAAGGTTTCTCGCGCGTTTTGAGCATATTTGGTGGTATTTGGCACCAAAATGAAATAAATCATGACCATTGATGCATTGTTGGAAAATATGGAGTTGTTTGGATGAAGAATGAAGAGGATTTGAAGCCGGATGTTGAAGAAACCGTGTTTCGGAGCTCGTGTAGTAAGGCAGTTGGAAAATCAAGTGGCAGACGGATCTAACGATCTTATAATCCTTGAGCATGATACGATCCTTAGGTTCATGATATGATCACTTGATTGACACTTAGGATTATAACTTAGAGATATCCCGCCATCATACGGAATCCCTAGAACATTAGTGGATGAACCAACAAAATAAATTCATAAATGCTAGCTAGAGAATGGGAATGAATCGACCATCTTAGGCATAGTGATTGTTAAACCTCCGCACTCTTCATCAATCTTGAAACCACACCCATTATCCAATTTGCTTCGCTTTTATTTATTTTCTTACTTTCTTGCTATTTTAATTCCGTAGTTTTAAATAATCAAACCCAGTTTAGGACCAAGTAGATAGTGAAATAATTAGGATAAGTAGAACCCAGCCGAGTCCTTGTGTGATCGACCTCGGGAGTTGCTAGATTAGGTACTATACCGATTCGTGCACTTGCAAGAATTATAATTTGTTCATCAAGTTTTTGGCGTCGTTGCCGGGGACTCAAACATTTTGATTATTCTTTTTACTAGCTGTTTATTTGTTTAGATTTTATTTTTACGTTGGTTACTATTTCTTCTTTTCTTTACTGTGTAGAGTCTTACTCTTTGAGTTTTCTGTAGGTTTATGCACGGTAGAAGGTCGCAAAATCCAGAACTTGCGCCTTTTATTGATAACATACACAGAGTGGGGACTCGCGTTGCGAGGAGAGAACATGAAGACTAAACTGTAATGGAGCGTATTGAGAACAATCCTGAACCAGAGAGGTTGCAGGGAGACTACACAAGGCCGATACTTGGAGCCAATACAACCTGCATCGTCCTAGAAGAGACCGCAAAGAATTATGATCTGAAGCATATCTACTACCATATGCTACCATCTTTCTACGGGCTAGCAACTGAAGATCCTCTTGCTCATATGAGGGAGTTCTATGCTACACTGGGGACTCTTCCTCTTAGCGGGCTCACTACTGATCAATTGGGAAGACGATTGTTTCCCTACACTCTGAAGGATAAGGCCAAGACTTGGTTAAACACACTACCTGCTAACTCTTTGCGAACAATGGAGGACGTGTTCAAAGCATTCACTGAGCGATACTACTCCCAAAGCAAGAGCCACGAGTTGAGGCAACAGATTGCTACTTTCTCCCAGTTTGACAATGAGACATACCATGAAGCTTGGGATAGATTCAAAGGACTCCTCATCCAATGTCCACATCATAATTACCAGGTCGCGATGCTGAATGAGTTCTTCTACAATAGATTGCTCTTGCCGTGTCAGATTATGGTTGACAACAAGGCTCCCGGAGGCATTCTTGCACTGACCCCAAGTGCATTGCATGAGCTTTTTGAGACATTGAAGGCTCGTTCTATACAAAGAAGTCAGAGTGTGAGACAACGTAGAACGCAGGATGTGCGGGCTGCGTACGCTGATGGTACTATTAAGGAGCTTCAACTGCTTAGACAAGAAATCAAGGAGCTCAAGCGGACACAAGTACAAGCCCCAAAGATTGGCGAGGTCTGTACCATTTGTGATGATCCACAACACTCAACTGCCCAATGCCAGTTTAATATCATCCATAGTCAATTTCAAGAAGAAGAAGCAAATTGAGGACAAGGCATAGGACATCAGGAATGGGAGGAGAGAAAGCAATATCAGAGGCCTCAACAAAATTTTGTCCATAAGCAGCATGGGTACAATCCCAACTATAAGAGTTACCAGGATTATGGAGGAAGGAATGCCACTCAGCAGCAGAACTTTGGAGGCACATCATCTTCTCGCCCTCAGCCTAAGATTGAGGAAGCTGACAAGAATTCCATGGCCATCTTGCAAGACACCTTAAACTCCTTTATGAAGAGTTCTAGGGAGCAAATGGAGACACTTACCACTTCTCTCAGGAATGTGGAAGCAACTTCCAAAAATTTGGGGACTCAACTTGGCCAGCTAGCACGGGAAGTCGCTTTACTTAAAATGCAGCAAGGGGAACTACCTGGACAAACACAACAAGCAAAGGCTATCCACGTGTTGAGGAATGACAAGGAGATTGAGAAGCCATATTATATTACTGAAAACTCACTCCTTGAGGAAGAAATCAAGCAGAATGCTATAGTTGAAGAGGATGAAGAAGCCTTGACTGAACAAGCCAAAGGAAAAGAGAAGGATTTTGCAGAAAAACCCTCTTTACACAAGGCAAGTAACCAATACAAGCCTCCTCCACCATTTCCCGGGCGTCTGAAAGGATGCAAGCAAGATAAGCAATTCTCTACCCTTTTCAATATGCTTTCTAAGGTTAACATCAATCTTTCCCTTATAGACCTTATCAAGAGTATTCCAAGGCAATCCAAGTTCTTCAAGGAGCTCATCACCAACAAAAAGGATTATGAGCAGAGTACAAATCTTCCTACACTTGAATCAGGGGGTGTTGTAGTTGATATATCGGCTTTACCGCCTAAGTTAGCAGATCCTGAAAGATTCGACATTACTATCTCTATGGGCAAGGATAGAGTTACACGAGCAATGCTAGATCTTGGAGCTGGTATCAACCTCATGCCCTACTCTGTCTACAAAACGTTGGGACTTAACAATTTGAAGCCTACACCTATGAGGCTTCAATTTGCTGATAACTCGGTGAAGACCCCAATGGGGATTGTTGAAGATTTGTTGGTAAAGGTAGACAGGTTTATTGTTCCAGTTGACTTTACTGTTCTTGATGCAGATGATACTTCTCGAGCACTAAGTGACCAGCTTATACTCCTAGGGAGGCCATTTATGGCAACCACTAGGACTTGTGTTGATATACTATCACGAACTGTGAGGATGGAAGTCTTGGGGGATGTTATAGAATTCAAAGCACTAACTCCAACCATATTGGGAAATAATGCCTCAACTACTGAAGTTAACTTTGTGGAGCCTGCATATGATGTAGTGAAGGATTCTGATGGTCCCAATGGATTAGGAATACAAGCATTATTCAATGACGAGTTAACTGATATTGGTGTTTCGAAATTGGATGGATGTGTTGAAGATCAAAAAGATAAGTTCCCGAAGAAAACCATCTATGTCAGATGCACTAAAACTGCTAATGGGAGTAGCACGCTGGGTAAAACACTCTATCCTGGTCTTAAAGTTCTTTTATATGACGATGGTTCTAGAGTTTTTCCAGGATACCCAAGTTCTACATTCTCCGGACCATTTCATGTGGTGGACGTTTTGTCGCATGGTGTGGTGAAGTTGATGAATCCACGAACCAAAAAACATTTCAAGGTGAAGGATGTCTGTGGAGCATCATCAAAGGAGGCGTTCGACAAGGCTGTAGTCGGGCGTACAAAGTCGCCTAGTTTCTAATCTAATTCAGCAAAGTCGAGCCAACGACTCTAACCAACAGCGCTTCATGGGAGGCAACCCACGTTTGTGAGTTTTTCTAGTTTTCTTTGTTAGATTTATTGCTTTTCATTAAAAAAAAAACTGAGGAAAATTTACATATATGCTTCATCTACGGATTTTTAATGCATAATAAGTTATATCAGAGCAGTAGGGGAGCTGATACGGTCGGGATTAACTTTGGATCTGAGCCTGCTTGATCAAGCTTCGCATATGTAGATGGATCGGACATCACCTAGACATCAGGGAAGATTCGTTTACCCAATTTTATTTCTTTCACTCTATTTTCGTGCTAGGGACTAGCTTGTAGATAGGTTTGGGGGGGGGGGGGTATGTAGAATCTTGAACCCTATTTCTCTGGTCTGTATAATTATGATTCTGATGATTCTCCATGTACTAGATATTTGAACTACTATGACTTATGTTATTTGATGGTTACGCATTTCTTGTCTTAAAAACCTTCTTTGCTGAAGCATTGTTGAATTGAATTTGATCATGATAAAATTTTCAAACATGTAGGATGTAAAAGTATGGTAGTCCAAAAGCCTTTGGTGAGAATTTGAGCCTATTGTGAACTGACGAAATCCTATGTCGGTCTCAATTTCTTTCATATGTGATACTCGCTTTAGGGAGAACATTTAGAACTTGCTTTGAGTCTGTTTGAAGTTTATTGAACACTTTTCGTATATGGCATTGATATGATCTTAGGCACTATCTCGTTCTTTAGCCAGAGCCAAATATGATTCCTACCTTGAACATCAACCTAGTAAGCCCCTTTGAGCTTAATGTATCATTTTTATTCTTGTACCTCCACTTAAATTGCCTAGCCTATCTAGCCTTAACCGAGGATCTAGTAGAGTCATTAGTGTTGTGGAAGGAAATGGAGGCTTGTGAGGGTTTGGTGATCAAGGGACAAATTTTAGAAGCCAAAAAAAATGAGATTGGTGTGAATTTATTTTGATTCTATCTAGCCTGGTACCGAACTTGATGACACCGTGTTATACTGAAATTTTTATTTAATTATTGGTAGAGAGTTGGCAGGTAAACAATTGGATAGAATATGGGAGATTTGTGCATGTACTCCTAACTTTGATTGAAAGGGTGTTTATTGATGTCGTATGTTAGAGTTGGGAGATGATAAAAAATGAGAATGAAAAAAAAAGTGAAGAAAAAAAAAACGAGGAAGTTGAAAAGGGGAGTATATTTTGAAAAAAAAAAGGTTGAGAACTTGGGGTGACTTGATTTGTTTGATTATGAGTGATTCAAAGGTGATTGGTTTTAGAGGTTTATTTTGATATATTATCATTTGGTTGGTCTACTAGATCCCTTGATTGTTCGTACATTATGAGTCAATTTTCCTATATCTTCCCTACCTTTTTATTACATGCCTTAGCCCCATTACAACCAAAGTAAGACCTTCGAGATCTTTTCCATGAATTGTGTTCATTATGAGTAGAATTAGACAATCTGCTAGCTTATGAAGACGCTCTCCTAGGGTTGAGTTTGAGTGATGATTTTACCCTTATACACTTGAGTGTTTGAGTGATACAGATTTCTGGAGAGGGACTACACTACTTCAATGTTCGATTTTGTTTTGAAACTGGCATCAAGCTTGAATGATTTTCACGTGCTAATGATGTGTTCTTCCAAAAAACTGAATTAGGCTTGAATTGTTATGCTCATCTTTTTGATATTTAGTAATAGCCTTTCTTTTATCTTGTTTCTTTGCTTGAGGACAAGCAAAAGCTTAGGTTTGGGGAGATTTGATGAATGGTTTTTATACCATCTCATCCTGTTCTTTTTAAGCTTATTTACATGGTTTTCTATTCATTTTTAGCTTTTGTTTTGCTTGGAATTGTATACTTTCGATGGTTTTTGGTTTTGTAGGTTTCTCGCGCGTTTTGAGCATATTTGATGGTATTTGGCACCAAAATGAAATAAATCATGACCATTGATGCATTGTTGGCAAAGATGGAGTTTTTTGGATGAAGAATGAAGAGGATTTGAAGCCGGATGTTGAAGAAACCGTGTTTCGGAGATCGTGTAATAAGGCAGTTGGAAAATCATTTGGAAGATGGATCTAACAATCTTAGAATCCGATCTCCACCGTCCATATCGTAGTTCTATGTGTTAGGAACATTGTGGCAAAGTTTCGTGACGATCCAACAGTTATCGAATGAGATATCGCATTTTTTTCCAAAATTGGTCAGTGCAGAAAATTGCAGACGGGAGTGCGCGGACAGAACAGGTCGGACCGAGGTCCGCCTTTTGTACTGGACCGCGGCCCGCGTCTTTTACAGCCCAAAAACGTTTTTTTCGGTCCGAAACCTATATAAACCCTTCCGGACTTCTTTCCTTCGGACCACAGACCATAATTCCGACTTTTTCCACCCTCCAAGGCAGATAAACACCCAAGGCATCCCTCCGTTGAAGATTCAAGACGAAGATTGAAGACTACAACCCGAGAACCAAGGGTGAGGATCAATCCGCTAGATTCTAGGTTGTATTATTCCTTCTCGGTTTTGTTTAGGGTTTTTGATACTTGAATTCTATGGATTATTTTTGCATCTTTTGTGATTATTTTCCTACGAATATGAGTGGCTAAACACAAGGGTTTAGCAGGATCTATGTTTTTGATTAATTGATTCAAACCCAAGTTTTCCAATGAATGAATTGTTTTGTTTCTTAATTGTTGAGCATGCTTTTGATTTCTCTATGATTCTTTAATGTGACTGACCATCATCTTAGATAATTGTAGAGAATATAGGCAATAGATAATACAACGCATCATACCCGGTTATTTATTTAGACCTGCAATTAAGTGTCTAGATTGTCACCATTGGTTTGAGATAGTTTAGATGGTTCCTTAAATTCTTGAGCATGATACGATCCTTAGGTTCATGATATGATCACTTGATTGACACTTAGGATTATAAGTTAGAGATCTCCCGCCATCATACGGAATCCCTAGAGCCTTAGTGGATGAACCAACAAAATAAATTCATAAATGCTAGCTAGAGAATGAGAATGAATCGATCATCTTAGGCATAGAAATTGTTAAACCTCCGCACTCTTCATCAATCTTGAAACCACACCCATTATCCAATTTGCTTCGCTTTTATTTGTTTCTTACTTTCTTGCTATTTTAATTACGTAGTTTTAAATAATCAAACCCAGTTTAGGACCAAGTAGATAGTGAAATAATTAGGATAATTAGAACCCAACTGAGTCCTTGTGAGATCGACCTCGGGAGTTGCTAGATTATGTACTATACCGATTCGTGCACTTGCGAGAATTATAATTTGTTCATCAAGTTTTTGGCGCCTCTTTCAAGGCTTCAGCAGATTGACTATCAGAGTACAAGATCACATCCTTATGCAGAAAATGAAGTTCAGTCAGAAGACTTTTTAACCAAACAGCCTCTTTCAAGGCTTCAGCAGCTGCAACATATTCAGCTTTAGTTGTAGATAAGGCAACAATAGGTTGGAGTTGAAATTTCCAACTTATACAAGAACCACAGAAGGTAAATACATATGAGGTAGTAGATTTCCTATTATCTCTATCATTAGCATAATTAGAATCCACATAACCAACAAGTTTAGTACCATCAGACTGTTTAGAAAAACAGATCCCTACATGCTTAGTAGCTTTCAAGTACCTAAACAACCATTTCAAAGAATTCCAATGAGCTAAACCAGGATTTGACATGTATATGCTCAAGCAACTCACAACATAAGTTATATCAGGCCTAGTACATACCATAAGATACATTACAGACCCAATAACATTTGCATAAGGAACCTTTTGCATTTCAGACATTTCAGAATCAGTCTTGGGAGATTGATCCTTACTTAAAATAGTATGAGAAGCAAGAGGTACAGTTACAGTTTTTGCAGCAGACATTGAAAATTTACTCAAAATCTTATCCACATAAGAAATCTGATTAAGAGTAATAGTGCTTAGCTTTCTGTCTCTATGGATATGCATGCCAAGAATTCTTTTTGCATCTCCTAAATCCTTCATTTCAAAATTTTCACTTAGACGTTTTTGAACATGTTTAATGGATTTAATGCAAGGACTGACAATTAACATATCATCCACATAAATCAGCAAGTAGATAGGAATAGAGACAGAAGAGGTATAGTAGAGACAAGGATCAAATGAACTTCTGGAAAAGTTCAAAGACAACATACATTGATCAAATTTTTTGTTCCACTGTTTAGGGGATTGTTTCAGACCATACAATGCCTTTTTTTAACAAACACACATGATTAGGTTTAAAGGAATCAACAAAGCCCTCAGGCTGTTTCATAAAAATTTGTCTATCTAAATCACCATGAAGAAAGGCAGTTGTAACATCCATTTGTTTCAATTCCCAGTTAAAATGAGCAACCAAAGCAAGCATAATGCGCACAATAGTCAGTTTAACAACATGAGCAAAGATTTCTGAGTAATCTACCCCCTCTTTTTGATTAAACCCCTTAGCAACTAACCTAGCTTTGTACCTAAAAGAATTAGGTTCTGATTTAATCTTAAACAGCCATTTACAGTCAACAGGAGAACATGAATCAGGCTTAGGAACAAGCACTCAGGTTTTATTCACATGCAAGGAGTGTATTTCAGATTGCATAGCAGCTAACCACTTAGAAGCAGAGGGAGATTTCAGAGCATCAGAATAGCAAATAGGTTCATTATCCAAGGAATCACACACAGATAAAGCATGCATGACATAATCATCATACTTAGTATTAGCATGAGGAACTCTTCTAGCCCTATCTCTTGACAAAGATATAATCACTTTGAACGAATCGATGCATTATTAGGATCAGAAGCAGAGGCATCATGCAAGTAATCAGACAAAGGAGAACCACTACTGGAAGCAGAATTGTCAATACTAGATTCAGACACATCATCTTCAGAAGTAGGAGAATCACAATCATAACAAATGGGTTCAGACAGAGAGGGATTAGTCTCCACCTCAGAAGGAGCAGTATCAGAAGTAGAAGCAGGGACAGGATCAGGTAAGCAAGGAAATTCAGACTCATTGAAAATCACATCTCTGCTAATGATTACCTTAAAACCTGGCTGGCTTCTATCCCATAACCTATAACCCTTAACACCATAAGGATATCCTAGGAAGACACACTTCTTAGACCTAGGTTCTAGCTTATCCCCTTTTTGGTGAACAAAGGCAGCACATCCAAAAACCCTTAGATGAGACAAATCTGGAGATTTTCCAGAGAAGACAGTTTCAGGGCATTGCCCCTTAAGGTAGCTAGAAGGAAGTATATTTATCAAATATGTTCCTGTTAAGGCAACTATACCCCAACAGGTTTTAGACAAACATGCATGTTCTAGCATACACCTCACCTTCTCTAGGAGAGTTCTATTCATCATTTCCACTACCCCATTTTGCTAAGGGTTATAAGGGACATTTTTGTGTCTTCTAATACCAGATTTAACACAAAGATTGTCAAAAGGATAATTACAGAACTCTAGACCATTATCAGTCCTAATGACTTTAATTTTCTTCCCTGTTTGGTTTTCTACCTTAGTTTTCCAGTCACAGAACATTTGAAAAACCTCATACTTTTGTATTAAAAGAAACAACCAGTTTTTTCTTGAAAAATCATCTATGATAGATAGATAACACCTACAGCCACTATGAGTAGGAGTACTAGAGGGACCCCACACATCAACATGAATATATTCAAGAATTTCAGAGGCTATAGTTCTATCAGGAGAAGCAGTGGTAGGAAAAGATACCTTATGTTGTTTTCCAATAACACAGGAATCACAGAAAGGCAGAACAGAAATTTTATCATTACCAAACATTCCAGATTTCCTTAAAGTTGTTAAGTTCTTAGAACTAGCATGCCCAAGTCTTAAATGCCACAGAACAGTTTTGTCAGAAAGAGTAACATTCACATTAGAAGTAGGGAACACAGGTACAACAATGAATGGATACAGGTTATTAGTCCTTTTAGATTTGAAAACCACTAAAGACCCTTTTTAACCTTCATCCAACCATTTCCCCAACTTCCCCCAAAACCATCATTTTCCAAGGCAGTAAAAGACAGTAAGTTACAAGCAACTGTAGGGACAAACTGACATTTTTCATAGTAGACTGAAAACCAGATTTAAACTGCAGACAAATGTCACCCATTCCCAAAACAACACATTTGCCTTTATTGACAACTATTACATAACCAAAATCACCAAGTTTCAGGTTTAAAAAACATTCTTTAAAAGGAGAAACATGGTAGGCACTTCCAGAATCCATAAGCCATTTATTAATTTGCACAGAATTCACAGTGTTCATAGAGGAAAAGTTTTGAGGTTCGGTAACCATAAAGTATTTTCCAAGCACATTCTGTTCAGAATCATCTCCCAGTATAGCATTAGAAACACTCTTATGATCACTATTATGCTTTCCTTTCCCAGTTAAAGAATAATTTTTTTGATAATGCCTATATTCCCCACAATTAAAGCACTTTCTACCCTTGGTCCTAGACTTAGATCTAGGTTTATGGTTATGTTTCTTTCCCCCTTTCTCAGAACTAAAGGAAGAACTGACTCTATCACTAGTTCTGCCCCTAACTTGATAGGAGGTACTATGTTCATTTACCCTAGCTTCTCAACTGAATTTTAAGTCAATTTCCTTACTTTTTAAAGCACTAACTATAGTCTAAAGGTCAATTCTGTCCCTCCCTAGTTAATGGCTGACTGTACATCACTATAAGTTATAGGAATAGAATTCAGTAAGGCAATAGGAGCATAGTTGTCAATGATAGTGTCCCCAGTTTGCTTAATCAACTGCATAAGCTTGTTAAATTCATCTAGGTTCTCATCTATGTCCTTAGTCATGTCTAATCTGAATATAAAAAAGCTCTGAAGTAAATACATTTTAGAAGGAAGTGATGTTTCTGTATATAACTCATTGAGTCTATCCCACACATCTTTAGCAGAATCAAGATGCTCAACCTTTCTAAGCATAGAATCGGTCAAATTCAATGTAATAGCAGATAAGGCAAGGTCATTCATCTCAGATTGCTTTTTTCAGATAAATCAGTTTCATAAGATTGAGTAATAACAACAGAGACACGTTTTTCAACCAAGATAGCAGTCATCATTTTCTTCCACAAATTGAAATCAGATTTACCATTAAAGGTGGCAATTCCACTAGAGGAAACAAAAGCCATATCAAATGGCAGAATATAGATATTAACCCCTTTGGGTTTATATCTCACAGTATTTGAACGCTATGGGATTTCCCAGCTCGCAATCGCAGGCTCTTGTCCTGGGCGCAGGGGGTCACCAAGCTACTGTTTAGATTTCAAAACACAGAGGAAGAAATGAACCGTACAGTACGGTTTAGAAGGTTGATCTATACAGATCAGAGAAGAACACAGAGTAGACTAATCTAAAAAAATCAACAGCAGCGAAAACACCAAATCACACAGAAGGCAACAGAAAGCACACAAGGTTGAAAAACAAATATCACATAAAACCTAAGCTGCACCAGTTGGCAGATCTACCAGAAAAGAAATCCCAAGCTTATCTGCACCAATCGGCAGTATCTAAAGAATTTAAAGAACAAGAGGTTTCAGCCAATTTACCAGAGCGAGGTTCGGAGTTTTGAACCTCGTTTTACCTGTAGGAGCGACTGCACTAGATCTAGGGTTACAGTTCGAAGAACTGCCCTTTCGCAACCTATGCAGTCAAGAGGTAAGCGATTATAGCAAATAAACAACCAATGCTCTGATACCACTGATAGGATCTTAGACCTGAAGCTGTAAGATAAATAACAATAATATATAACAGATTGATTCAATACAGGCTCAGACCGCCAAATCGCAACCACCACACCACCTACACACGGCGCCACCAGGCCGATAGAAACTATTACAGTAGATCCTCATAATTATACACTGAATCACTCACTAACCCACAAGAGAGAAACAAAGATTCGGAAGTATAGAGAGAGGGTGAAGAAGAAGATCTCAAAGCTGCGCTAATGAACAGTACACAACCTTGCCCTTATATAGGTAGGTCAAAAGTAACGGTTCGGCGCAAAGAATAGGAAACGGCTCGAGTAAATCGCGCAAGCCATTTCAGTAGATAGGCCAAAACATCAGCAGTGGGCTGCAGAGTTTCAGATGGGCCTGGGCACTAATGTGCTGGGCCTATCAGACAACAGCTCCTACACCACCGAATCATCATCTCTTTTTGACAGATTCATTAATACAGCATCCTTTCACCTGGGCGGAAGAGCCTATAAATATGCAGTCTACACAAGCATATCTCTCTCTGCATAGCCTCTAAAGTTAGGAGATTTATAACTTGACAAAGCACTTCTTGTGTTAATCTCTACATATTTTTTCCTTATAAAAAGAAAATTAGTAACCATTACAGTTCTCTTCTTGTAAAATAGTGTAGATTTTATAACTCCAACAATTAAATCAATCAGTTTTACGCGCTGTAAAATAGTGTAGATTTTATCGGTGAATATGTTCATACTTCTTGTATTTCGTATATATTAACATTTTAATATGATATAATTTATAACTTAGATAGGGGCGGATCTAGGATTTTTTTGTTAGGGGGTGAAATTTACGGGGATGAGTTGTATATATCTGGGGGTTCGGGAGCGGAGCCCCCGAGAAAATTTTTTGGGGGTGTTTTTGGTCTAAATATACTTACTAATTAAGGCTTATTTAGCGATATTATATTTTCTTTTACGAATAGCCGTTATATGTTGTTTGTAATTTATTCAAAAAATATAGTACAAAATCATATTTTGACAACGGCTAGATTTAGTTGGAGGATATTACGAAGAATAATAATTTCTAACTTATAAATTAATAAAGTATTTGAAAGATAGAGTTTTTTATGCTTCAAATGTTGCTAATTTTACTTAAAGGCAACCAAGTATAAAAAAGAAAAAAAAGCACAAACATAACATATAACTGCATAAAAGATATATGTTATATTACATATATAACTATATCAAAATAGATATCCAAAATTTTAAATTTTAGACCTTCACTAAAATTTAAATTAAAATTAGTGACAAATAACATACATTTTTTAATATTTGTCTAAATTAGTGGTCACATTCACACTAATTCTTAATTTTTTTCTTTGATGTAAGTTAACAAATTCAAAAATCTCGGGGGGCGAATCCAAAAATTTAAATGGAACAAATGTATAAATTACTAAAAATCGAAAATAATTCGTAGTATTACACGAAAGTTCGGGGGCGGTCGCACCCACCCGCCCCCCTTTGTATCCGCCTCTGACTTAGATTATACTAAATTAATGAATCGAGATGAATAATACTATGTATGGTAAGGATTGGAATAAGTAACTTGTAATTAAGATTGCATCGAAATGATCTGAGAAAGGACGAAATAATGTTGAAGATAATGAAAAAAGCATATAAAGGTAAAGATATGAATAAAAATGTAGACACTTTCCAGTGTGAAGATTAGAAGGCCAGACGCATATCATGGATTTTAAAGCTATTTAATATAACGAAAACTCCACGTAGGAGGGGGAAAAGATTGGCATGATTGGATATATATTTAAAATTACTAGATATTGTTATCACTATGTATTTTTTTACACATTAAATACGAGATATTTGTAGCATCAAGTGGTTCATGAAGTAAACATGGGACAGAACAATTGTTTGATAATATTATCATTATATGACTACTACTTTTGGGAAACTCTGATAAAATCAAATCTAGTCATCTTACATGTCCAATTATTTGGGGTTACGTATACAATGAATAAGTAAATCTTTTCAATGGCATGCATGATGCATGCACGTCCTTTTGGCTGTAGGAGGATTTCTGCTCACAAGATTGGAATTGATTCTAAACATGAACGATAACATTGTTAATAGGTGGGAATATATAAAGCTAGTAAATTAATATATGTATAAGTTTTATAACCACTTTTGTACTGAACTGTCGAAAATAATCTTAATAACTCACTAAGTGTCACTTATCCTTCAAGTTTGATGGGCCCAAGCTAGAGTATCTGTCAACATGCATAGTGGCTTAGGTGCAATTGTTTACCCTTGTGTATACTATACCAAAAGATATTGACACATGACTTTAAAAAAAAAAAAAAAAAAAAAAAGAATACGTTACATGTTGTTTTACATATCAACACTCTTATGGTGTAATTACACACAAATATGGTACATTGAAACCGTTGTGGTCAACACGTGATTTAGAAAACTATACTTTTATAGAAATAGCTATAAAATTTTATACTCCCTCCGTCCCATTATTTATGTCCCATTGGGACTGGACACGGTAATTAAGATAATGGAGGTAAAGGTGTAATGTTGTGGTGTAAAAGTATAAAGGGGTGGGGTCCACTTGCTTAGATTGATTGTGGTCCACTCATTTATTTCCTTATTTGGTATGAGACATAAATAATGGGACAACCAAAAAAGGCAAGTGGGACATTAATAATGGGACGGAGGGAGTATTATTGTATTTCTCAAGTAACTATTCACATACTCTCGAATTGTCATGATTTATTCTCAAAAAAATATCTCCATTATTCAACTAATTAATAATTTTGATGCGCACACTATTTGATTATTTTATAATATTTAAATCAACAAAATAAAGATTGAGGCTCATTATCCTTCAAATAGCAACCATGCATTCATTGATTAGATTACAAACACAAACTGATACACAAAAGCCAGTGAACATAAACAACCATTACACATGATGCAACAAATTAAATGCCCTTCAAACCCGATCTGCTCATTGTTTAGTTCTGATTCGAATTACTCTTTTTATAAGTCATTTCACCATTCTCAGCATCCTCATTAATTAGTTTGACAATGTTGATGATTTGCTCTGGGACTTTTTGCTCCTCCAAGATTATTTGTATTTCAGGAAGCTTTTGCTTGATACTGATTTTCTCTGCATTTTTGTACTTAACGTAGAGCAGCATCTGAAGCACACCAAAGGTGAAACCAAGCACATTGGGAACCTATACAATAATACATACATACACATGAGTCATATTTATTTATAATATATATAAATAGTTAATACAAATAAGATAATTAAACTTACTGCAACATTGAAGTCTTTAATCAGAAGACCATAAAAGAACCACATGACAGCACTTAGAGTAAGGAATATGGATAGAAGAAAGGGCATGTACTCAACACTCTTTGTTTGTATCACTCGTCTCTGCAAAAATATATTAAGAATCATTAGTCAATTATACTCCATCAGTCCCATTTATGTTGACTCCGTATTCATTTTTCGTTCTAAAAATGGTTAGTAATTAGTGGATCAAAATCTTAAATAAGTCGGTCCACTACTTTAAAAACTTTCACCAACTTTTTATGTCATGCATCCATTGCATTATATTCTTACCACTATGCACAGTGGAGCAACGAACACACACAAGGAGAACACCAAACAAATCCAGCCCACCACGATAACGCGTTGTGAAGGTTTCACCAGAAAAAGAGTGGAGAGGACGATGAATCCAAATCCACAAACTATAAGGAGCACAATCATCTTAAGGGTCCGTACCTGCATTAAAAGTAATTAATGATAATTAAAAATTAATCTACTGATGAAGCAAAAAGGAACTAAAAAGTAATTTGCATGACTAATTAATTACCATGTCTTTCTTTGGGGCGTAGAAAAGATAGAAGCAAACGTAAACGGTTTCGATGAAGCAGCCGAAGGAGTTGATGGTGATGAGGAGAGTGGTGTTGGACTTGAGAAAAGCGTAGAAAATCCACAGCATGGAGCTGAACAGCGCCACCACGTACGGAACTGATTGATACCCTTCGCTTGTTTTCTTCTTGTAGATTTTGTAGAATGTTGGTCTGCAGATTTCAATTTAGACAAAAATTAGCAAAACAAAAATCGGAATTGCACTGTATATCAAGTGGTACAAAGTGGATAGAGAAAATGAACTTACATTGGAGAGAGAAACACCATGAACGATACAATATTACCTACACAAGTCAAAGTACAAGTTAAAATAAGTCCATGCATTCATCTTGTACTTATACATGCATAATGCATGCATGCATATGGATGTAATAATATAATGTCTAATAAGCACGCGGCTTCAGATTTTTCTCGTTTTATCTTGTAGATATAAAATTGAACGAGAAAAGACGTAGATAAATATGCGTTACCAAGTAGTCCAAATGCCAATGCCCAATGTCCGGAGAAACTTGCCATCTCCTCTTTGATCTAGATTTTTCAAATTAAAGCTGAAAATATTTAGCTATATCTTATGGAAGTACGGAATCCTATTTATAGAGGAAGAAATTATGGGACACCTGTGCTAAAGTTCCAAAGCTTAGCCAAAATAATATCTCAATTTTCATTCATTTGAAATAAAGAGCTATAGTGATCAAATTCTGTAAAGAAAAGCAAGTTTTTTCTTGAGATATTATACTTTTATTTTCCTAGAGAGGGATATAATTGTAATTCATCAGGGTCACAGCTTGTAATTCATGCAATAATTGGAATCAAATTATAAAGAGATACTAGTGTGCATCATGTTGCACATGTAACATGATTCAATTGCCCAATTTTGACCCAATTTTGACCCGTTGACCCGCTTTGACTCATGTGTTGACCTATTTTTTTTTTCGTATTTGTTTTTTTTATTTTTTTTTGCTTTTTTCATTTTTTTTAATTTTTTTTGTCTTTTTTTCGTCTTTTTTGTTTTTTTTACCTTTTTCGTTTTTTTCGTCTTTTTTCATTTTTTCGCCTTTTTAGTCTTTTTTTTTTTTTTTTTTACCTTTTTTTTAATTTTGACCCGTTGACCCACTTTGACTCATGTGTTGACCGTCTTTTTCGCTTGTTTTCGTTTTTTTTTGTCTTTTTTCGTTTTTTTCCGCCTTTTTCGTCGTTTTTCGACTTTTTCATTTTTTCGTCTTTTTTGACTTTTTTCGTCTTTTTCGTTTTTTCATTTTTTTCGTCTTTTCGGAAATACAAAGAATGACACGACACTTTTTTCATTTTGAAATAGAAAAAATATTTTTCGTTTTTTTCCCCTTTATTATAAGGACGAGAGTGTCACTCTTTGTATACAAAAGTGTCGTTTGTTCTGAACAATGACACTTTTGTTCGTTTCTTCTAAACAATGACACTTTCATTCGGGACAATTAACACTTTTGTTTATTACGATTGACACTTTGGGTAACATTTCTGGTTATTATGCTTCATATTGATTAGTAGATGAAAGTGACACGTTCCTTAATTCTGAGTGCCAATTTACTTCAGTGTGATTGACACTTTAAGATAAATGACACTTTCGTTTGTTGTAATTGACATTTTTTTCATAAACAAATGACATTTTTTTCGAAACAAATCGCATTTTTTAAAAAAATAATTGATATTCAATAAATGATATAAATGACACTTTATTCAAATACAAATGACACTTTTGTTTGTTACGATTGATACTTTGGATAAGTAACAAATGACACATTTATTCATTACAAATGACACGCCTTCCTTATCAAAAAAGTTGGAAAAAAATAAAAAAAATTATTTGTTACGATTGACACTTTTGTTTGTTACGATTGACACTTTCATATGCAAAGAGTGACACGTCCGTCCTTAAAATAAAAGGAAAAAAATTTAAAAAAAATGAATTTTTTTTTGTTGCGATTGATACTTTTGTTTGTTACGATTGATATTTTCGTATGCAAAGAGTGACACGTCCGTCCTTAAAATAAAGGGGAAAAAACGTTAAAAAAAATTGTAATAAAAAATATAATGTCATGCTGACGTCAGCGGGTCAAACACGGGTCAATGCGGGTTAACGGGTCAAACATGGGTCAAAGCGAGTCAAAATTGGGTAATTGGATTATGTTGCATGTGCAACATGATGCACACACGTTTTTGTCAATTATAAATGAGAGAATCTAGTCTTGAATGTGTTCTCCGATTCAGCAATAACCCAATCTACAATTGTCCGTGAGAATGTGCCACTAGGCATGAATTATCAAGAGAGTGACGTCGTTTTGCTCCTAATTTTGAAGATCGTCTACAACTTTTGCAAGAATTGATCTAAACAATTATATAAAATATTTCAGATATGGTTTAATATAGGCTTATCTTACTTTCGTGGTTTATGTCATGATTTGATCAGATCTCTTTGCTAATCAGAATAAGCACCTTTTCTATTTCAATTTTCTCTTGAAATTCAAATTTAATCAAGTTTATTTATATTTGGAGAGTTAAAGAAGTATTCAGTGAAATACTTAAATATAACTTCGATATTGGGAAATTACTTTTTTTGATCTCAGTTTGATAATGGATAAAAATAATAATATCGCTAAATGCATTGAAGCGTCACTTTTCAGCTAGGTAATATTCAATTTTCACAAGCTTGTCGATTTTTTAATTATTTTAATTTCTTCTTCTTTCTTTGGCAAAAACTGATTAGAAGGACTTTAATGGAAGGATGCATGGCATGGAAATATCTAAATAATATATATATATATATATATATATATATAGGGGTGGTTCAAATAGGAACACCCCTTAGAGTGAGAAATAAGAACAATTATAGGCCTTTAGATTATGTTAATTGATGGATGAGATCTGTTTTATTTTTTTTTTCGGCCGAAATGCACCATATACTTGTTAAAATTTGCACAAAGGATATAATTGTCAATTGCTTATTATAATAACCTAAAACTGTGTATATAGCAAAAATTATTCCAAAAGAAAACTAGATCTGTTTTTTCCGAAATTGCGCGTTTACACCTTGTCATCTTCGTTCTGCGATTTGTGTATCATCTCTTTGATTTTTCTTTGGTTGTTTTTTTTTGCGTTTCTGTATCGAATTGTTTATGGCGAAAGAGCAACATATCTGATTTTTCTGAAAATAAGTTTACAACATTCGTCTTCGTTCTGCAGGATATTGTTCTTCTCTTTGATTTTTCTTTGGTTTTCTGTTTCTCCTTTCTTTATGGTATTGTCCAGATCTGATTTTTCCTATTTGACCGATTCTTCTCAAAATTGTGAATTTTGACCGATTTTGATTCGAAGAGTTGATTCTTCTCAAAATTGTGAATCAAATCCTCCTCAAACTGTTCAAGTTCGAAATTTTGACCGATTTGATTCAAGTTCGAAGTTGGTGTTTGTGTACAAGAGCAGTTTGGGGACTGGGCAAGTTCGGATGACCGATTTTGATTCTCCTCAAAATTCCTCGATTTTGATTCTTCTTGAGCCAAAAACTTTTGGCCTGAAGGTAATTAAGTCCCCAACTTCCTTAAATGAGTCAATTGAATCCTCAAAGAAGGAGGCACGTTCAAAGTTGGTGTTTCGTTCGAAACTGTTTCGGATTTGGATGTGATTTGTTGATTATTTTAATTTATAAATATATGCACAATTTTGCAAAAAAAAAAAATGCACAATTATGAGAAAAATATGCACAACTAATGAGAAAAAAATGTATAATTACTGGGGAAAATATGCACACATTTAATGAGAAAAAAATGCACAATTATTAAGAAAAAAATGCACAATTAATAGGGAAAATATGCACAATTAATGATAAATAACGAAAAGATGAAATTATTAAGGAAAATCTGGGACGAGACTTAGATCTAGGACGATAATTAGTAAAACTACGCACAATTAACGTTTGTTCTCGTAAAATCTGGGGCGAAACTTGATGATATTAAAACATGGAAGAGAATTAATAAAAATAACATTTACAGCAAAGGAAAGAATATAAAAAAAATAATAGATTGTGCAAAATTACAAACATAACCTCAGTGCAAACTTTTTTGCCTTAAAGGTGCATTTCGGGATTTTAAGTGATGGCATGATCTGGAGCGTTGAATTACTTGATCAAACGGTTATAAATTGTTCTTATTTCTCACTCTAAGGGGTGTTCTCATATGGTCTCTCCTCTCTCTCTCTCTCTCTCTCTCTCTCTCTCTCTCTCTCTCTCTATATATATATATATATATATATATATATATATATATATATATATATATAGGGGATATTATATCAAGAACACTCCCTTAGTGAGAGAATAGAGAACATCTAACATCCATTGATCAAGTAAAATGGATGGGTAGGATTGAAGGAAATTTCATTAATTTTAACATTCTTTTTAATAAGAAAATAGGAAGAAAGGGTAGTTTGGGAATCTTGTTAAAATTAATAGATAGCTTCTTTTCTTTCATTCCATTTCCCAAAAGTTTGAAATTGCAATTGCTTCTCACGTTCCCTCCAACCTTCAAGAAGTGTGAAAAATCTCTGCTCTCATCCTTCGAGTCTGTCAAAATCAACGCAATTGTTCGACCCTGCTGTCTGAATTCGAGCCATTCATAATCGACGCGATAGTTCGAATCGCGTCGCGGCGTCGCGATAGTTCGACCCTGCAGTCTGAAGTCTGAAGTCGGCGTCGCGGCAGAGGTGCTGCAGCGCCGCCATCGTCTTGGTCAGCTCCTCCACCGAGTCTCCCATCTGCTCTGCGCAGTCGTCGATCTCTCTCATCTCTTCTCATTTATGTAGATCTGTTCCAGATCTGTGTAGATCTGTTCATATTTATGTAGATCTGTTCCAGATCTGTGTAGACATGTCTCAGATTTGGAATTTGAGATTGGTGGTGTTTGGGGCGTACGCATCTAGATTTCGAATCTGGAATTCAACAAATGTTTTGCGAATTCGAGAAGCAAGTGCATACAAATTACAGTTAATGTGCATAGAAGATATAAAGAATGTGCATATAAATTATAGGAAAATGTGCATATAAAAAATGTGCATACAGATTATAGAGAATGTGCATAGAACACACACAAAATGTGCATATAAATTAAAAACAATGTGCATAGAACATAAAATGTGCATATAAATTAAAAAAAATGTGCATAGAACACACACAAAATGTGCATAGAAAATATTAACGAAATCAGTCGATCCCCTTATTCAAAATCCCTTGTTGACTAAATTAGAAAGACAAAATACCAAAATACCCTTAATGAGGCTTGAAAAAATTACGAAAAATACGAAAATGCCATTAATGAGCTCCTTAATCTTGACCACACATCTTGCAAAGGAAGGGTTAAGATTTGTTCTCCTTTCTCTCAATAAGACCTTGTTCTCAAATTATCCTTCTTCTCTATATATATATATATATATAACAACTAAAGATTAACTAAGACAAACATATTACTAAATATATTTAGGTACTTGCAAAATGAACTTTCAATAAAGTATATATGTAATTCAATATACATTTTCAGGTTTAAAAGTTTATTATGGGTTCCAGAAAAGATGCTTCTGCTGTGTGATAAAAGAAGATAATAATTCTTTAGCAAAGAATTCAAAAATATTAATCATTTAACATGTTGCTCTTTATCTCTCGCAGGAGATGGTCTTAAAGTGTAGCTAATTTCTGAATTTCCAAAAAAAAAACAAAAAACAAACAGAGCATTTTACAGGAATTTAGAATAAGCAATGGCAGTTTGGAGACTAAGTATATCAAACCGACCAATCCGGATCTTCTGGCCCAAAATTGGTGTCCCATTCGGTGGCCCACCAATCACGCCATGCCACGCGTGCATTGGTGGGCCATGTTAGCAATAAAAAAATATTTTAGTTTTAAAAAGGTGGGCCACCAATGCACGCGTGGCGGGGCGTGATTGGTGGCCCACCGAATGGGCCACCATTTTTGAGCCAGATGATCTTCTGGCCAAACCGACCCCCCAAAAAGTTAAGAAATAGCAGTTTGTAATTTTTAGATATAAGAATTCCATCTATTTCTAAGGAAAAAATTATCAAAATTTTATTAAGTATACTAAAAAAATTATCATGTGTTACAAACTTACAGTCTGAGAAAATGCAGCATAATTAAAACAAACAAATAAGAATACATGAAAAAATCAATTACAAACTATTTTTAACCCAATTCATATCATATTTAATACTAATATTGTGCATTCAAACAAATATTCAAAATTCATTTGCAAAAGAAAAAAGGCAAATTGACAAAAATAGTCCTCAAACTTTACGTTTTTGCGAATTTTGTCCTCAAACTTTTTTTGTTTTTGTTTTTTGGACCCTCCACTCCTTGTTTTTGCGATTTAAGTCCTACCGTTAGATTTTCCGTCAGTTTAACCATTAATTCAATTTTTTTTAAATGAAAAATTGAAAGGGCAAAATCGGAATTTTTATTTACATGGACCAAAATTGCAAATGAAGAATGATTTGTGATTTATTTAGCAAAAATAAAACAGTTTAAGGACTGATTTCGCAAATTTTAGATAAATAAGCGAATTGCTTTGTATCGACGAGATTTTGCATTAAATTTTCGATTTTTCATATAACTTCATTGATTCGTATCAAATATAAGCTAACGAAGACTTCGTACCAATATAAACAACATTTAATTCAAAATGCAAAATATATAATGTGAATTTAACCATTAAAAAACAAAGCTATTATCAACCAAAATTTTTACTTCAAAACAATCATTTAGTGCATAATATTTACTTCAAAATAACTAGAATACGAGAAAAATATGTATCAGTCCGTAATTTACGATGAACAATGTGTTATAAACACATTTAATTCGTAATTTGCGATGAATAATAGAATACGAGGAAAATATGTATCAGTTCGGAATTTATAGAAAATATTTGCATAGAACTGCCATGACGAATCCCCAACACCACCACCCGCCATTGAAGGTCGTAACCTAACTCACGTCCGCTACTAGCGCGACCGTTTCCTCGCCTGGATCTCCCTAGTCCCCGTCTTCATCAGCTTCGGCGGATTCGTCTCCCACTTCCTCTTCCGCCGCGAGCTCCAGGGCATGTTCTTCGCCGTCGGCCTCCTTATCTCGCAATTCGTCAGCGAGCTCATTAATTGCGGATTCGCAATTCTCCTCGTATTTTAATTATTTTGAAGTAAATATTATGCACTAAATGATTATTTTGAAGTAAAAATTTTGGGTGATAATAATTTTGTTTTTTAATGTCAATTCACTATATATATTTTGCATTTCGAATTAAATGTTGTTTATATTGGTACGAAGTCTTCGTTAGCTTATATTTGATATGAATCAATAAAGTCATATGAAAAATCAAAAATTGAATGCAAAATCTCGTCGATACGAAACAATTAGCTTATTTGTCTAAAATTTGTGAAATAAGTCCTTAAACTGTTTTATTTTCCTAAATAGTTCCCAAACCATTCTTCATTTGCAATTTTGATCCATGTAAATAAAAATTTCGATTTTGCCCTTTCAATTTTTCATTTTAAAAAAAATTGAATTAACGGTTAAAATTGACGGAAAATTTAACGATAAGACTAAAATCGCAAAAATAAGGAGTTGAGGGTCCAAAAAAAAAAAAAAAAGTTTGAGGACAAAATTCGCAAAAATGTAAAATTTGAGGACTATTTTTGCCAATTTACCAAGAAAAATGACATGCAACTATATATCGAGAATGTGTCGTATAGGAAGGCTCATGCACCCTTAATTTGATCATCTATGAAATATCAATTATGCATATATATGCTCTACAATCCTAAAGTGAAATGAAGCTGCCTCAGTTATAAAAAAAATCTTAAATTCGGGCCCCCAATCTGGAGTATCCTACTCCCTCATCAACATAATTACAAATACACAGTTCCTTATTACTAATAACATGATCCAACCACATAACAATAGTTAGTTAGTTCCCCATACTACCTTGGCCTTTGATATATCTTGATCAAATGGTCCAATTTTCTTCACAAAATCCCAATGCAGTGTATTCCGCTCTAGCCTAGCTACCCTCATACATCTTGAATTGGCCGGTTACTATAGATGACGAATAGAACAAATCAGTAATCCTTACGCCAAAATCTTAACTTTTCCCAAACTAGTGAAAATTTTGATATTAGGTGTTAGGACATGTCCAAGGTCAGACACACCTCAATAAACTGTTTTGACGACCTACTTCCACACATTTCGAGACCCTTTCCAGTGGGCAAATGATCCATTTCTGGACAACAATTTAATGGACTCGTCGATGTCTAACTGTTGGAGATCAAAAGCAATGGTTGATCCACATGCTGGAATATGTGCACACAGTTTATTCTTGTTAGATGTTTTTTTTTTTTTTTGAGCAAGAGCCAAACATGAAAATAACAAATGGCCCATCTACAATATTATTCATACACGACTCATCTACAATTTCTTTAGTATAAGTACTAAAACGTAAGGTTCATCTACAATTTTTATCATAAGTAGCCCACTTGAAGAGTTAGTCTGAAGAACACAGATGGGTTCGTGGATTTTAATTTATTAATCTTGAAAATGTCGGCTAATTTTTATCCGACGACTTCTCTTTAAGTGAATGTGTGATTCTTGACAGATGTATGTTATGAATGTGTAAACGGATGATAAATTTAGTCAATTGAAGGGATTATGGATTTATTAGAAAGCTAGTGGAAACAAGAAAATACTTATCGTATCCAATTGCATTTAACCTATTGAAATTTGCATTTTTTTTTTTTTTTTTCTGTAGCAACATTAAGCGCGGAAAAATATTTCTCTACAATGAACATCATCAAGACATGTTGAGAAATTGAGAAATAATATAAGTTTTGAATGATCTCAAACCCCTATCGATTGATGAACCGGTCTGATGTATTTTGTTAGGCTTTCAGTTTGTGATTGTATAATCAGTCTAGCAGTTTTTCTCAAACTAGGTTGTTCAGGTTGTAATTGTTCAGTTAGTGGATCTTGTTAAGTCTAGCTTTGATAAGTTGATTTCTCCAGACTGAACTGATAGATCAAATTCTTCACCAATCTGAACTGAAGAATTCAAATGTAATGATAGTACGGTACGAGGCACAAAATTCATAGAAGATTGTCAACAGAAGAAACGACAAGTACCAGATCAACATTGACCAATATCAGACCGCCATGTCAGCTGATGAGTCATGTAAGTACCTAGTTATTTATGGCCAAAAAGTCATCTAATTGGGCAATCAGAGCACTTTCAATGGCGAATTTGCAGGTATAAGATTTATGGTGAAAAAGGCGCGGAAAATCTTTGTTTTGGACAAAAATTAGAAGGAGGATTCTTGATCAAGTTAGAGATGGATAAAGAAAGATTTGTTACCAATCTATCCAAATCTTACATTCCTTATCAAAGGAGATTTGACCTATTTCTAAAAGATAAAGAACAATCGTATATAAGGGGGAGAAGAGCACAAAATTTACACCCTCTCGACGCCATATTCATTCTCTACGCATGCAATTTCCGTTTCAAGTCTCCGCTTTATTTTCCTACGTTGTTTGCAATTCCGCCGAAGAGTTTAAGATTACTTTCATCATTGCGTTCAATTTTTGCACTTAGTTTGAAGAGTTTGGAGAGGAGAAATATTTTAATTTCATGTTTTTAATGTTCAAGTTTGGAGACACTTTCAATTTTTGCATATAATTTTTGTTTGTAGGAGAGATCGAAGACTTTTGGTTCGATAATCTTATTTGAATTAATTTAGTTCGTATTCTCGTTTAGTTTGGTAATCTGTTATTTATTGTTTCGTGTTTTAATTCCGTGAATATTAGTTTTAGGGTTACACATGTTTTTGGTTCTGTTTTGCGAAGTGTCTTGCTTGCACAATCAATACGTTTTTATGAGTAGCTAAATTCTTAGTGGTTGAGCCGTATGTGAAACACACACATGAATAGTATGTGAGGTTTTAGGGCTTAAAATTAATCTAAGGGGTTTGAGATTAATTCTGGTTTATTTAATCTGACTAGTAATTTAGGATTAGCCACCATAGATTGCCTAGTTTGTAGCGAACTTAGTACTTCCATCGTTTTTCATGGAACAAGGCTAGGTAAGTAGCGAAATTATTTTTAGAATAATTGGATTAACCGGTAGGAGACTATTAGATGCCCAACATACGAGTAAACTCCTAAACTAGGTTCCATTAGTACACAAAGCTGTCTAGTTGCTAAATCTATCGATCGCCCATCAACGTAGGTTGTAACTAGATTAGTGAAGTAGTCGTTTCAATTCCCATCATGGCGGATATCGACTAAGTAAGTGGGAATAAATGTCGTGTCAGTTTAATTACGGCGGTCTATAACTAGTTGATTCTTAGGATTAATTAATCTTATGTGCCGGGGATCAAAATCAAGTATACGTGGAATATTCTGTTGGACCTGTCTCTAAATTGCCAAGTTAATACGTTTTCTGTTATTTGAAGTTTTAATTAATTCTTAGTTTAATAAAATCTCAAAACTTGCATGGTTGCTAACCAAAACCTAAAGAATATTAGCGAGTTGAAAGCTCAGTAAGTTTATTATTGATAACAATCATACCCTTGTTGCGCCTAGTTCGCATAAAGTACTATTTCAGGTGCATCATTCACTTAAATTAAATTACTTACTATTTTATTATTTTGTTGTATTGTTATTATTTGAAACTTTGTTTATTTTACAGGCTAGTACAAGTTGTATAAATGACATTGTTCAAGGATCTTCTAAAGAAAGTCATGATGCATTAGTTGAAGATAGTTAATTGCATTGTTCAGATACAATATTACAAGATATTTTTAGTATCTTTGTGAGAATGGAGCTTTCTTGGTAGTAAATTTTGAAGTGCTTTACATATTTATTTGGAGTCAAGACTCAGCAAGGTTGTTGGGAAATTATATAAGTTTTAAATGATCTCAAATCCATAATTGACTGATGAACCAGTCTGATGTAATTGTTAGATTCAATCAGCCCGTGTATGTATAGTCAGGCTGATATCTTTAATATTTTCAGATTATGCTCAGATAGAAAGTATTAGTCAGTCTCAGTTTTTGCTCTCAAGCTTATATCACTCAGGCTGAACCAATTCACAAACTGAGACCGCATTGGATTTGGACCCCCCCAATTGGGCCAGCTTAGTGGACCGAAGAAATGTGTTAAATGATGATATGAAGAAGCCCAACCCAATACAATTGGAAGAAATTGGAGGGAAAGATTTTGGTAGAGCTACTAGCTATGAAGGAGACTGGTGTAGAAAAGTACAGTAGCAGGATACTTGTTCCTGCCACAGCCGCCCAGCAGGGCAAGATTTCCTTTCACATTCGATTGCTCCCATTAGCTTTCATCCAGTTTGGTCAAATCCGCCCATGCTGCAATTAATGCATGGAGAGGCTCAAGAAGAAAAAGCATGTGTTGATTTAGACTTACCTTTTGATATATTATTATTATTTTGGGTATGTAATAGTAAGTAGGACAACTCTCTCACAACTTTATCACAACTTCTCATAACTCTTTTGGATTTTCTCTCTCTACTTTAGGTTTCTCTCTAAATTTCGAAACTCTCTCTAATTAGTTCATGTTCTTCATCTTCAAAGTTCAAGTAGTTAAAGCACTTACATTCTCGCCCAGCTAAAGCATTTAATTCGCGAAGATCTGCCTCAGTAATGTTCTCTGTTTTCTGCCCTGTTTCGTTCATTTAATTCTGCACTATTATTTCTGTTTATTTAAGGTTTCAGTAGTTAATGCTCTTCAAGTTAGTGTTTTCTGCATTATGATGTTATTCCCTTGCAAGTTAGCTTGCTTTCTTGTTCTAAATATGTGTAGCTAAATCCTAGATTCGAGTCTGCACACAGATTCTATTAAGAATTGGCCACAGATGGAGACTACCTTCCTGGAATACTATTTTCCAGCAACAAAGACAAGCTCCCTGATGAAAGAAATATCAAGTATCCACCAGGAGTATGATGAACACCTCAGCGAGTATTGGGAACGTTTTAATAGATTGGTGGAAGATTTACCTAATCATAAATATAGAGATGGAGAACTGTTCCAGTTTTTCTATCAAGGCATGACCATGAAATACAAAGACTTGGTGAATTCCGGAAGTGGAGGAGGATTCACTCACTTTAAGATTAGTGAGGCCAGGTAGTACATTCAAAGACTTGTGGACTCCACTAAAGAGTACGACAGCGAGAATGCCAAGAATGTGAGGAAGGTTGCCCAAGCAAGTTCCTCAGATTATGAAAGAAGAAATGAAGACATGATGGAGAAAATATAGAAGATGTTGAATCAGGTGGTGAACAAATCAACCTCAGCAGAACCGGTTGAGGTGACTTGTGGTGCATGTGGCGAACTCGGCCACTCTTCCATTAGATGTACCATGTGAGTAGTTGAATACGAAGATGCAAATGCAGTGGGAGGGTATCACTTCATGAAGATTAGAGATCACCCTAACCTCCGATGGAGACAACCAGGAGACCCTCCCCAGCAGAGTCAATCCAGCTACCAATCGCCTCAGCAACACTTCCAACAACAAGACTTTCATAATCAAAGTGCACCTCCACCTGCCCAGAACTTCTATCCACAACATCCACAGAACTTTCAAAACCAAAACTTTTCACCTCAGCAAAACCAAAATTTCCAACAGCCCCAACCAAATTACCAGAACCAACCTCAGCAAAATTTCCAAACTAACCAAAATCAACCTCACCAAGACTATCAACAACCACCTTCACTAGTTTACCAACCACAAAACCAAGCCACTCAGCCAAATCAGAACCAATCTCAATTATCGACCATCCAGAACCAACACTATAAACCACCACATCACAGGGGAGGTGCACAACAAAATCAAAATATGCCACAAAGTGGTTATCGGACAAATGAGGAGTTATGGAATGAATTCCAAAATTCCCAGTTTGAACAGAAAGCTGGCATGAGTGCCTTGTCCAAGCAGCTGGAACAACTAACTAACTCCTTGAGGGATATCAAAGGAGATCAAGGAAAAATCCCTGCCGAAGTGTAGATCAATCCTAAGGAGGAAAATGCTAGTGCAGTGACTTTGAGGAATGGAAAAGAGCTGTCAGAACTTGTAAGGAAGGAACGAAGAACCTACGGAGAAGATGAAGTTGAATAGCCAGAAGATGAGTTACAGAGGCCAATCGCGCCATTGGCCCCACTACCTTTCCCTTTTGCCTTGCTGAGGAAGGTCAAACCAAAGAAAGATGCCATGAAGTATAAGGCATTATTCGAAAACTTGGAAATAAACGTACCATTGTTGGAAGCTCTTAAACTCCCACAATTGGCCAAGTTTATCAAAGAGTTTATAGATGGAAAGATACATGATGGAGAAAAGGTGATAATGGAAAAGGCTGCATCTGCGATGATCCAGAAAAACCTCCCAGAGAAATGTGTTGATCCAGGAGCATTCACCATACCCTGTTTGATTAGTGAGAAACTAATCCCACGTGCCATGTGTGATCTAAGTGCCTCAATTAGTGTGATGCCCCTCTCGGTTTACAAGACCTTGGTTGGTGTGGATCTGATTGAAACAAGAGTGGTGATGCAACTTGCGGATAGATCATGCATTTATCCAGTTGGACTGCTGGAGAATGTCCTAGTGAAAGTCAACGAGTTTGTCTACCCGGCTGACTTCTATGTCATCAATACCAATGATGAAAGGATCAAAGGAACGGCTGGAGTACTTCTGGGCAGACCATTCCTAGATACAATTAGAGCCATTATTGATGTGCATGAAGGCACAATTAACATTTCTTGGAATGGAGAACAATACAAACACAATATCTATGAGGCAATGAAACTGCCTGCAGATGTTGAGAATGTCAACACTATTGACGTGTACACGCCCCTGGTCCAAGATCATCTGGCAAATGAGTTTGTTCAAGGCAAGGAGGAGCCAACCATTACTCAAGAATCTACTCATTGGGACACTCATGGGATGAGTGACATTGAAGTGAAGGAAGCTGTGATGTCCTTATATGCACAACCAGCAGTTGAGGAATGTGTCAATAGTATGACTGGGCTACCTCAAGACCAGATTCCGGAGAAGCCATTACCATCCATCATTCAACCTCCTGAATTGGAACTCAAACCTCTCCCAGCTCATCTGAAATATGCATACTTGGGGGATAAGCATACACTACCAGTAATAATCATCAGCAGTCTAGCCCAAGAAGAAGAAGCCAGACTTATCTCAGTTCTGCAGAAGCATAAAATTGCTATTGGGTGGACCTTGGCAGACATCACTGGAATCAGCCCAGATGTCTGTATGCATCATATTCTTATGGAGCCAACTAGCAAACCAAGCAGAGACGCACAACGCAAGCTAAACCCTAACATGAGGGAAGTTGTTCTCAAAGAAATTTTGAAGTTGTTATCCATGGGAATCATCTACCCAATTTCAGATAGCAAGTGGGTCAGTCCTGTGTATGTGGTGCCTAAGAAAGGAGGAATTCAACTGGTGGCAAATGAGAAACGGGAGCTAGTCCCAACACGTCCGGTTACTGGGTGGCGGATGTGTATTGACTACCGCAAGCTAAACAATTCGACCTGAAAGGACCATTTCCCCCTACCTTTCATTGACCAGATGTTGGAAAGGCTGGCAGGGCAGACTTATTTTTGCTTTCTGGACGGGTACAGCGGGTACTTTCAAATACATGTGAGTCATGACGATCAAGAAAAAATGACATTCACATGCCCCTTCGGAACTTATGCATATAGGAGGATGTCCGTTCGGGCTGTGCAATGCCCCAGGGACCTTCCAGAGATGCATGATGAGCATTTTCTCAGATATGATTGAAAAATGCATTGAAGTCTTCATGGATAACTTTACAATATATGGGAATTCTTTTGATAACTGCCTAAGCAGTCTGGACAAAGTACTCGCCAGATGTGTTGAAAAGAATCTCGTGCTCAACCACGAGAAATGTCATTTTATGGTCACAGAGGGTATTGTTCTAGGCCATGTCATCTCAGAACAAGGAATTGCAGTCGATAAGGCAAAAGTGGACCTGATTGCGCAATTACCATATCCTACGAATGTCAAGGAAATCAGAGGATTCCTTGGGTATGCAGGCTTCTACCGAAGGTTTATCAAGGACTTCGCCAAAATTGCTCAACCATTGACTAAGCTGCTGCAGTTGGATGTGCCATTCAAGATAACCGACACCTGCAAGGAGGCTTTCAACTTGTTGAAAGCCAAGTTAACATCTGCTCCGATCATGCAAGCACCAGATTGGGACTTACCATTTGAAATCATGTGTGACGCCAGCGACTACGCAGTTGGTGCAGTTCTTGGACAAAAATTGGGCAGAGAGAACCATGTCATCTATTACGCTTCCAAGACTCTCAACCCTGCCCAGTGTAATTATACAACAACTGAGAAGGAGCTTCTGGCCGTCGTGTTTGCCTTTGAGAAGTTCAGATCCTAATTGCTAGGATCTAAGATTATTGTTCATACAGATCATTCAGCATTGAAGTACTTACTGTCCAAAGTAGAATCAAAGCCGAAACTGATCAGGTGGATATTGCTTCTCCAAGAGTTTGACTGGGAAGTCAAAGATAAGAAAGGAATAGAAAACAAGGTTGCTGATTTCCTAAGTAGGATCCCCATGCCTGCTGATGGAATCCAGATCCGAGAGACTTTTCCAGAGGAGCATTTGTACGAGATCAATGAGGTCAACAACATCTACCTGCCCATGCATGACACAAAAATTATTTAACCACCAAGAGAACTCCACATGGAATCACACGAGCACAATCTCTCAAGCTTAAGAGCAATTCAAAGTATTATTTCTGGGATGAGCCCTACTTGTGGAGAGTGGGGGACAGACCAAGTCATCCGGAGATGTGTTCCTGAGGAAGAACAGGGTAATATTCTCAACCACTGCCACTCCTTAGCATGTGGAGGCCACTTTGGTGCAAAGAGGACAGCACGAAAGGTATTGGACAGTGGTTTCTTTTAGCCTTCCATTTCACGTGATTCCCATTTTTTCTGTAAGAGCTGCCCTCGCTGCCAAATGACTGGGAACATCTCTCACAGAGATGAAATGCCCCAGATACCGATAAGTTTTTGCGAAATCTTTGACGTATGGGGTATGGATTTTATGGGGTCGTTCCCCAGTTCATTTGGTAATCTTTATATTTTGCTCGATGTGGACTATGTGTCCAATTGGGTGGAGGCGAAGGCCACCCGAACTAACGATTCCAAAGTTGTTTCTGGATTCTTGAAATCCAACATCTTTAGTAGATTCGGAGTGCCCAGGGCTATTATCAGCGATCAGGGGACACACTTCTGCAACAGAACCATTGAGGCCCTGATGAAGAAGTACGGTGTCCAACATCGCCTGTCCACACCATACCATCCACAGTCGAACGGGCAGGCAGAAGTATCCAACCGAGAAGTAAAGGGGATTCTTGAGAAGACGATAAATCCCTCCCGAAAGGATTGGATTGCAAGGCTTGATGATGCCTTGTGGGCTTATAGGACAACGTATAAGACTCCAATTGGGATGTCCCCATACCGGGTAGTATTCGGAAAGATGTGCCATCTGCCTGTGGAGATTGAGCACAAAGCATTCTGGGCAGTTAAGCAAATCAATATGCAACCCTCAAAGTATGAGGAGGAAAGGAAATTTCAGCTCCAAGAGTTGGAAGAATTGAGAATCGAAGCATATGATGTTGCAAGCTGGTACAAAGACCGTGCGAAATTCTGGCACGATAAGAATATTAGGGGAAAAACTTTCCAGGTAGGACAATTGGTCTTATTGTTTCAATCAAAGCTGAGGCTTATGCTTGGGAAGTTGCGATCGCGCTGGATTGGGCCATTCAGAGTTACAGATGTCTGCCCAAACGGAGTTGTAGAAATTGTTGGCCTCTCATCTGAGAAGGCATTCAAAGTTAATGGACACCGTTTGAAGATTTACCATGATCCATCCGAGATACATGCAGTGGAGAGCGTCCGATCTCTTCCCCATTCCACCATCAAACTGATTGCTTAAGGCAATGTCTAGCCAAAGACGTAAAAGAAAGGCGGCCCGAGGGAGGCATCCCTCATATTTTGTCATTTTGTATATTTTTTGTGAATTTTGTTGTACCGCCTGGGAGGGGGCATCCATTTACTTGTTGCTTTATTTATTTTTTATTATATTTATTTTATTATTATTATTATTATTATTATTATTATTATTATTATTATTATTATTATTATTATTATTATTATTATTATTATTATTATTATTATTATTATTATTATTATTATTATTATTATTATTATTATTATTATTATTATATTTGTGTGTCTAACGGTTATGCAGAGGGACTGGAATGCAATTTTGAAAGACGGAAGCCCTCGTCAGCAAGATTCAGGGGTCAAAATGAAATAGTTAAAAAATCAGAGGATTATTGTGCAAGCGGCGATTCAGCTTTCTCGCGCCCCTAGGGCAGCAATTTAACTACCCCCTTCACATCATAATCAAGTCACTCCCTCATTTCTCCCGCCTAAGTCTGCAAGTTTATCTTCTTCCCCTCTCTGCTACAGTTCTCTATCAATCCTACACAGTAACCGCCACCACAACTGCTCCGCAAATGGTGCCCAAACCGCAAGAAACTGCTCCTTGTCGGTGCTCCCAGCGGTTAACCACAACTGCTGACACCAGTTACTCTACCCTCCAGCCTGTCGACTTGTCGGACTACCCACAACAACCGGCTAAAGAGGAGGCGTACTATGACGCCGGCGACGTAGCCCCTGACTACCTCCCAGCCCTACTAACAGGACCAAATGTTGATGAAGAAGAGCCCTTCGACCTCCACATCCATGGCCTCGATCCCGACCACTTCGAGGGCGGCCAAGAGTGGGAATTTCAAGGTTCTCGACGTATTGTCGACATCACCACCAAGGCCGAAGTGGACTCTCTGCTTCACTTCGATGATCCCCTCAGTCAAAGGGTTGTGCGCCGCGAGGACAAGAAATGCTCCCAAGGTAAGCTCTACGATCCCTCTCTCTTCGAAGAACTTGGTGTGAAAGAGGAATTTGAGGGGTATTTTCATGCTTTGGGTTGGGATTGGTTGCTGCAACTAGAACCACTTGACAACTATGAACAGTTGGTCAAGGAATTTTCATGTTCATTTCAGTTTGAGGCGGCAGAGACTGTTCTGTCAAAATGCATTTCCTTCCGCGTGTGTAATACATGGTTTAAATTGTCATTGGTCTGAGTTTAGCTACTGCTTAGGCATAATCCCCTCCCCCAACATGTTGTCTGAGTCATATCTGTATTGCCCTGCGTGGGATCCCATCTGATATGGAGGACTATGCGTCCGCCCAAGAGGCCTGGGAGACTCTGGCCCCAGGAAGCTACCAATCTTTTCAAACTTCCAAAACTGATGCCTACCCTATCCAGAACCCAGTCCTCCTCATGGCCCATCTGTTCATCACTTACAGCCTAACTGGCCGATCTACATCCTACTCCAAGATCTCTTACCAAGAATTGTTCTTCGTGTACTGCATGCTTAATGGTGTGAAACTAGACCTAGGCTATTGGATTGCTCATGTCTTTGCTGATATCCGCACCAACTCCACCCGCCACTTCACTCTGTCTCACATGTTTGGTCAATTCTTCCATCGCCACTTCCTATTGCACAGTACTCGCCTCTTAAAGCAAGTCAAGCCTGGTACTGTGTTTTCCATGAGGAACCTTGAATATGCAAAAATTATTAACAGTGATGGCGAGATTCTCCTACCGGGGCTAACAACCCCGAGCACTTTTGTGGATGCAGGTGTTTCCCCTTCTCGCGCTGGGAAAGCAGCTGCTGGACCCTCATCCTCTCGGTCTAAGGAAGTGGACACAGAGCTCCTGCTCAACTTGCAGGAGCAGATTGCGGCGATGCAGAGGCAGCTCGAAGCATTCACCGGGAGCTCCTGCTCAACTTGCAGGAGCAGATTGCGGCGATGCAGAGGCAGCTCGAAGCATTCACCGGGAAGAAAGGCAAGAGGGCGGCTAAGCCGCGCAATTGGTAATCGGATTCAACTCACTCCCCCTATTGTTTGTGTGTTTTTTTTTCTTTTTTTTTTTTTTTTTTGTTTTTTTGTGTTTGTTCCCCCCCCCCCCCCTCCTCCTCCTCTAAAGTGTGAGGAGGGGGTGTGTTTGTTTTTATTGTTGTGTGTCCTCTCTTCTCCTTTACTCTCTGCCTGCTTGAGGGCAAGCAGGGCTTTAAAGTGTGAGGAGGGATTGTTCTGTGTTGTCTTTTTCTGCCCTGAACACTCAGTTCTGCCTGCTTGAGGACAAGCAGGGCTCTAATGTGTGAGGAGGGGTATTTTTAGTTTTGTTGTCTATTTGTATGTAAGCATGCCATGTTTCTCCAAGTCTGCTATGTATTATGATTGCCCCCTGCCCTAAATTTTTTTCAAAACTTAGTGAATCACAAGCATGTTTGCATATTTTTCTTCACTGTTTGGAATTAGAAGATGCTAGGAACGATGAAGTAGGGGCAGATATTGAGTCTAATTAAACTGCACTAAATAGTCAGGATTGAGCCTAGAGTGGGGCACTCCCCACTTACTTCTTTTTTAGAGAATAGATGTCACAAAGTCGCCATATTAACATACCATGTGCACCATGTGATAGAAGGCACTAGGGATAACCTTAATTCTGGCCTGAGTTTATATAACCCTTGCCCAAATATCCCCTAGTAAACAAATTTGAGCTTTGGCCTATTCATTCAATCAGTTAGTAAATATTAGTCACTGCCCATTTTTAGACCTTCTCTTGGCCCTGTTATGTATATATGCTTTTGTACACCTTGCGCAACTGATGAAATCAAAGATCTGTGTTGAAACTGCCTATTTAGAGGGGTAAATTGTAGAAAGGGAGATTGGGAAGAAAAAAAAAATTCAGCAGCAAAAGAGTAAAAAGAAAAAAAATCAAAAGAAAGAAAGGTGCTTGAAAAACAAAAGAAAAAGAAAAATGATGTACCTAGAGAAAAGAAAAGAAAGAAATTTTTTATCCTCCCAGGCTGCTTATCATTAACTCTCTGTCTTGTATCAAATCTTTATTCCAGCACATACTAGCACAAGCCGATGGTACTTTGCATATATGCTTGACAAATGATGCACAACATAATGAGCTTAGGACCTTTAGGATCCCACCTTGCAATATCATTTCATGGTCCTTAGCCCCATTACAACCCAAGAGAAAAAGACTTTTTTGATGGTGCTAATTGGTTGACTTAATATGGTGATTGCGTGTATTTAGGTTTAAATGAGCGGCTGTCCGGGCTAGTGTAGTTGAGTGCCGAGTGAAACGTGAGAATGACTCAATGCCTGCCCTGTTTTGACCTAGTTGATTTTCCTAAACTTGTTGATTCGTGTTTCTTGCGTGAGATCTCACTTTGATGTGCTTTATATTCTTGGTCGGGTGCTATTATTTACAAGTGCAGAATTTGGTTTTGCTTGGCAGCTTGTCGTCTTTATGTTTTTTGCGTGTGTATCCGTGTCTTCCTTTTATTGTGTTTCCTTTTCCTTCTTTGAGTTTGTTTGTGTGAGTCGTTTTTTGGGGAGTGGAAACCGAGCAACATTCGTGCTTAAAGATTCTCTTCATACTTGAGGGCAAGTATTGCTTAAGTGTGAGGAGGTTGATAAGCACGTAATTGTTGCTTTTATATTACCGATATTATGCGTGTTTGTCTCGGGTTTATGCGTGTAAGAGGTGGATGAAAGGCGAAAAGATGGTGAATGTTGCCTATGTACGTATTTGAAGCTGCATGCATGGAATATATGATAAAAGAAGACTTGGGCCAGAATATTAGGCTTAATTGGGCAGGATTTGGACCCCCCAATTGGGCCAGCTTAGTGGACCGAAGAAATGTGTTAAATGATGATATGAAGAAGCCCAACCCAATACAATTGGAAGAAATTGGAGGGAAAGATTTTGGTAGAGCTACTAGCTATGAAGGAGACTGGTGTAGAAAAGTACAGTGGTAGGATACTTGTTCCTGCCACAGCCGCCCAGCAGGGCAAGATTTCCTTTCACAGCCGATTGCTCCTATCAGCTTTCATCCAGTTTGGTCAAATCCGCATATGCTGCAATTAATGCATGGAGAGGCTCCAGAAGAAAAAGCATGTGTTGATTTAGACTTACCTTTTGATATATTATTATTATTTTGGGTATGTAATAGTAAGTAGGACAACTTTCTCACAACTTTATCACAACTTCTCATAACTCTTTTGGATTTTCTCTCTCTACTTTAGTTTTCTCTCTAAATTTCGAAACTCTCTCTAATTAGTTCATGTTCTTCATCTTCAAAGTTCAAATAGTTAAAGCACTTACATTCTCGCCCAGCTAAAGCATTTAATTCGCGAAGATCTGCCTCAGTAATGTTCTTTGTTTTCTGCCCTGTTTCGTTCATTTAATTCTGCACTGTTATTTCTGTTTGTTTAAGGTTTCAGTAGTTAATGCTCTTCAAGTTAGTGTTTTCTGCATTATGATGTTATTCCCTTGCAAGTTAGCTTGCTTTCTTGTTCTAAATATGTGTAGCTAAATCCTAGATTCGGCTAGGGCAGTGAAACACCCGATCCTTGCCTTCATGAGATATTAATGTGCTTAAAATTGGTTAACTAAGTGTTTCTTTCCAGATCTGTGTAGATGCCTGTTTAAGATAACATAGGACTGATCAACCTAGGTTAACTGGGCTGGTGTTGAAGAGGCAGGGGAGATGGTAGAGTTACTTTCATGCTCAACATGGGTAGCTTTGCTAATTCGGTTTCTTGGATATTAATGCTCCTTAGTTGTAGATCTATGCAATGTTCAACATGGTAGATCGACACTAGGGTAGGGAGTAGGTTAATGCTCAACATTCCTTCTCCATTTCAAGAATAAGATTTAGGTGCATCCGTGCTCAACATGGCACCTTAGCCGGGCAACCTTAGGAAACCGATTAATCTTAGAATCGAGGATTGGAGGACGATCAATGTGGATCTGCCCAAAGCCGAGTCGCTTTTAACTTTTGCTTTCATCCCCTATTTTTAATTGCGCAGTTTATGATTATTGTCTAGTGTTAATTAAACTCAAAGTTAATGGTGGTTACTAACCAAACCCTTTTTCGGCCTTTAGAGATAAATTGCTTAAATCTACCTATTCCCTATGGATTCGATCCCTGCTTGCTAACTGTGCTAGTATTAGTTTAGTTGTCTATCGCAGGTGTTTATAAATTATTTTTGGTTCGCGATTTTAACGACGAAATCATGCCCGACCAATCCTAAAAGAACTCGCTCTTACGCTCATCTCTACTCACGTACATTAGCCAAGAAATTCCATTTCTTCGGTTCACAGTCCCAGAAATCATCAGCTTATCTAAGCTTGGAGTCAAGAGTGTATAAAACTCTTATTGTTGACCAAATTCCAAACTCCATTTTCTTCTATTAGAAAGAACGAACCTGATTGATAGATAGTTTATTTGATAGATAGTTTGAAAGTTTGCATGTGTAGATCTGCACTTGTCAGTCAATAAGCATATGATAGTGGATTCCTACTGAGAAAGCAGAAGAGTGGACGTAGGATCTTGTACATCCGAACCACTATAAAATTGTTACTGTTTTATTCATCTCCGCACACGATTCACTCAAAAAGCACACAGACACATAAAGGGCCTATTATCTTTCCGCACTAAAACTGACTAATCCTATATTAGTCATACTTACTTTGATCTAAATATTCCAAAGTTAGGCATCAGGTGTATTCTCCCCCCCCTCCCAACACATGAATCTACACCGGGACCAATAATTGATATCAGAGCAGTGGTCAGACGGCTGTTTTTGTTTACTTGGTGGACTTGATCAGATCCTACCTACTTTTTGCATACTTAATCTTCTGCATCTCAGTTTCTAACTATCTATTATGGCCGAACAATTAGCAAAATAAGGAATACCCATGTTCTCAATTGCTACATATGACATTTGGAGTCTGAGGATGGAGTCACATCTATCCTCAATTCATGACTGCATGTGGGATGTTATCATAGATGGACCAATTGTCATTACATTTCCCAGTATAAGGTCATTGCAGTATGACTCCTCAGGCAGCAAATCAACAGTCACTGGCGATGATGTACCCAAACCTAAGGTTCAGCTCAATGCTGAAGAAAGGAAGATCAACAATCTGGACAAAGTTGCCAGAAATCAGATTCTACTCACAATTAACGATGGAGACCTGAGTCGGGTCAGAGCATGCAAGACAGCCAAGGAGATGTCGGACACGCTCAAGAAACTGAGCGAAGGCAACGACAAGATTAAGGACAATAAACTTAAGGCTGCCATACGTAAACTTAATAAATTTGTTTTGCAGGATGGAGAACGAATAGAGGACATGCACATCCGATTTACCAATTTGATGAATGAAATCAACGCTCTGGGAAAGACCTTCAAAAATAAGGAGCTGAACGAGAAAATCATACATGGTCTACCCAAGGGGGAGTGGAAACACACAACCTACACTATTCAACAATCTAAAGAATTTAGCAAACAATCGCCTGAAATAGATGTTCTCTGATCTGAAGGCAGCAGAGATCGAAATCGAGCGACCTGACATTTCAAAGAAGAAGAAAGAAAGCTCAAAGACAATCGTCTTCAAAGCTTCTAAAATCTCTGAGAATCCAGAAGACTGGTCTCATGAAGAACTACTAAAAAAATTTTGTTCTTCTTGCAGGAAACTCAAGAAGAGGTGACGAAAGAAAGAGTGGAAGGAAAGAGTGCTCCAAAAGCTATTCAAAGCCTTCTCGTAGCGGCAAAGACTACCGGAAGAGAGAAGTCCGGAAGATAAGCCTGAATGATCATCATCACACCGAAAAGAATACAAGAAGAAATATGACGATCCAAAGCCATGTTACAATTGCCAGAAGACTGGACATTATTAGTACGACTGTCCAGAGCTTAGCACGAAACAAAGAGCTGAGCATAGGGCCAAAAGAGATAAGTTCCTCAAGGAACGGAAAGCCTTCATTGTAGAAAATGGCGCTACCTGCTCATCATCCTCTGAGACTGAATCAGAGGAAGATAAAAAGAGCGAAGGAATCTTCAGCGAGTTTGATGCTGATGAAGGCTACCTGGCCATGCATGCTGAAACAGAACCTGAGACTGATTCAGCATCAACTCAAGACGTGTGTGAAGTGCCTAGATTTGTAGCTCATTTGTCCATTTAATTTGTGCATTTAGTGTTGTGAAAATGCAGATACTTAGCTTATAATTGGAGAAAAATGGAGAAAAGATGATGCAGCTGGATGTGGAAGACTTTGGGTCAAGATTACTGGAACTGCCCAGAATGCAGAAAAAATGGTCTGAAAGGAGGAAAAAATCAGTGCAGAGTCCATTGGGCCGGAAATAGAAAGAATTAGGTTGAAGCAAGCCCAAAAACCCGACCCACAACATTTTGTCAAGCTGTGGTGGGAAGTAGGCTGCTAGAAGCTACAGTCTAGCCCGACTTTGACCAGCACACCATGCCTGGAACAATATTCTAACACCTACTAATGCAGATATTTTCTGATAGCTAAAAAGGAGTGAAGAGGAGGCTTACAACAACAATATTCATACTTACACTTCCATAACTGTAGCTCATTTTCTCTCCCTCTGAAACTACTCCAAAATTCCACCATTAATGTAGCTTTAAAAAAAACTTTATTTTTCTGCTTGGAATAGTTGAAGTTCTCCAGAGGAGAAGACTTCCTTTTATATATGTTAAAGGTTAGCTTTAAATTCAGCACTTGATTTCAGTCTTTCCTGGTTGCATTTACTTCTTCATGTTTGTTATTAAGCTTCTCTACTGTTCACAAGTAGTTGTTTTATTTATTTCAAAATGCCACCCTTCTTTTTTTTCGGATGCTTTCAGTCATTATCATACTTTTAGATCTCATTGCTTTTGATTTCATACCAAGTTGTCTCTTGCTTTTTTAGTTAAGTTCTTATGCTAGTTTCTTATTGTTTTAAGTAAGTTACTATTCCAGTTTTATGTCCCATATTTGCTTCATGCTTTACTTCTACATGTTTAGTTTCATATCCTTAGTCAATATTTGTAGCTAACTCCTCAGATCTGGCCGAGGTAATGAGGCATCATCCCTAAGAATCCGTGAGATGTAAAAACGTGCTTGATAATTGGTTAGTGAAGGTTTTAGTCGAACTTTATTTGAGATAGTTGAGAACTGCCTAGATCTGATCAATCTGGGTAGGTAACCTTCTTTTTGGGCAAATGTAGACTATCTAGGTTATTTGCTTTGAATGCTCAACATCGGTAGATACCTTGATCTGGTTCCTTTGTTCTTAGTGCTTCTTAGTGCCTCCCTAGTTATTGCTAAACAAGGTAGGGTAGTCACCTAGGTAGGGGATTGTTTCTATGCTCAACATGGCAATCTCAGCTTATATAATAGAAGGAATGGATAGATGCCCCTCTGCTCAACACAGCGTCCTGGCCAGATAACCTTAACTAAACTGATTCACATAGTAATCTAGGATCAGACAGGGGGTCATGTAGAATTACCTTGGCTGGATTGCTTTTCTAACTTGTTATTTGCTTGTTGCTTATTTTATGTTATCTTTCTGCCTAGTTTTAGAACACACAAACTTTATGGTGGCTACTAGCCAAACCCTTTAGGTCAATAGAGATAGTTGCTCAATCACCCGTTCCCTGAGAATCGACCTCTTGCTTGTCACTGTACCTGTCTAGTATAGTTTCTGTGCAAGTGTTCACACTTATAAATTTATTTGTATCGGTTTCAACAATCGATCAGTATCTCTCATGGCAAAAGATGAGATAAACTCCCAATGGTCTTCCATTCATTCTTTCACATAACACAGACTAGAATATAGTTCTGCAGCAGAAGACTTCGAGCTCCAAGATGCTTATGACGAACTGCTTGAAAGCCACGAAAGTCTGGAAAAACTTTTCACAATTCTGAGCAACAGAATGAGATGCTATATGATAATGTCAAGAAAAACTCAGCTTCAGATCAGACTGAGAAAGATCAGCTTATCAAGAAGCTGACAAAAGATCTTAAACAACAATAGTCTGAGTCCGAGACTCTGAAAATCAAGTTGCTGAAACTCATAGAAGAAAAAAAAGTGAACGATTGCAAGTTGTTGGAAGTTGGAGTGAACTACACCAACCTTCAAAAGGATTATGACATTTTATTGAAGTCAACATGCAATCGAAGAACAATAACAGAAAAATATGATGTTGCTCAAAAGATGTTTGATCAGATGCTGAAACATCAGCGACACCATGGAAACCGAGAAGGAGTTGGTTACAATTCTAAGACTGATTCAAAAGTTTATGATAGAGCTCACAATGGCATCAAAATTACCCGAGTGACTGATCTCAAGGATAGATTCACCAAGGCCGCAAGACAACCAAAATCGCCTCCAAAAAAGACAGACAAATGTAAGGATAAGATGTAAGAAGAAAATGAGAGTCAGCCTAAGGCCAGACTTGAAACTCGACCTCAGACCAGAGCTCAGACCTCATGCAACTATCAGTCAGTACCACCAGCTCCAATCACTCATGCAACATAAAATAAAACCAAGGTGGTCAATAGGAGAAAGAAGATTAGATCATCTAAGACCTACAGGGCTATCAGACAAATTTGGGTTCGCAAGAATTGACTAACCAGTTAGGACCCAAAACTAAAATTAAGGGTAGCCTGTTTTCCTTACAGGTGCTGAAGATTACCCAACAAACAATCAATACTCTGAAGAAGACAGCGTAGTACATGATAGTGGATGCTCCAAACACATGACTTACATGAAGGACATTTGACTGACTACGAAGAAAAGAATGGATTACAAGTCATCTTTGGAGACAATTCATCTGGACAAACCAAGGGATATGGTACATTTACTTTTTGAGATTATTTCAGTATCAAAAAAGGTTTCTTATGTTGAAGGACTTAGTCACAATCTAATTTCAGTAAGACAGTTTTGTGATAATAACCGCCAAGTTCTATTTGATGCTGGCTATGTTAATGTTTTGGACAAGTCCACTGGAAATGTTGTATTATTAGGTTACAGGGAAATAGACATGTATGTTGCAGATTAGTCTAGTTGCCAACCTGATATCTGTCTGATTGCTAGAAGCTGCTCACATGTAGCTGGCTATTGCACAAAAGGCTGAACCACCTGAACTTCAAGCAACTGAACAAAGTTGCTAGAAAACCACTCGCTTGAGGAATGCTAAATAAAGTATACAACAAATAAAAAGAGTGAGAAGCATGCCTCAAAGGAAAACAAACTAGATCCACCAAAAAGGACAAGGAAGCTCCCTCTACAGCAGGAATATTGGAACTTCTACATATGAATCTATTTGGACTTGTCAAACCCATCAGTCTTGGAGGCGGTAAATACACTATGGTAGTGATTGATGATTACTCAAGATACACATGGGTTGTATTTTTGCGCAAAAAGAAAGATGTCAGAACCAAACTTCAAGAGTTGCTCACCGACCTGAGTACTGAAAAGGACATCAAGATTAAGAAAATCCGATCCGACAGAGGAACTAAATTCATTAACTCACACGTCAGTGGTTATCTTAAGGAGCATGAAATCAAACATGAAACCTCAGCTCCAAGGATACCTGAGCAGAATGGACTAGCTAAAAGAAGGAATCAGACACTAAAAGAAGTTGTCAGGTCCATGTTGGCTGAATTAAATATTCCTCAGAAATTCTGGGCTGAAGCCATTGCAACAGCATGCTACACTCAGAACAGATCCATTCTGACTCACCTTCATCAAAGCACTCCATATGAATTATGGAAAGGGAGAAAACATTCTATCTCTTATTTCCACATATTTGGTTGTCAGTGTTTCATTCATAACATTGGGAAAGATCAGCTTAAAGCATTTGATAGCAAATTTGACTCTAGAGTATTTCTAGGATACTCCTTAGTTAGCAAAGCCTTCCATATTTTCAACTGTCGGACACTTTGTATTGAAGAAACACCTCATGTTGTGTTTAACGAGTTTGCTAATAAGTGCAGGAAAGAAACAAGATCCAAAACCTTGAAGAGTTCAGCAAAACATTGGAGGAACTGAACCTGAACGAAGAAAGTCAGACTATTCTACCCAACCTGACTTGGGACGACGAAGATGAAGAAGCTCAGACGGAACCTGAGCTCCACAGCCTAAAGGATAAAACTGAATCTTCCAGACAGATTCAATGCTAGGTAACCCCAGTCGATGAAGAAACCTCAGTGGTAACTGAGACTGAAATTGTAGTCACAAATTCAGGGGGGGAACATTGAATGATCCTGAAAACAATCACCCTGAAGTTGATATAGTCATTTCTAACCTTACACCTATTGATATCTCAAAGACCTCTATTCAAGCTGACAACAATGATGAACATGTCAGTAGAAAGAATAAAACTTGGAAAGACGGTCATCATCAAGAAGATATTATTGGAGACCCCCAAACAGGAGTGAAGACCCGTCATCAGATTGATCACGCGATGATTTCATGCTATTTAGCTATGGAAGAACCTAAGAACATTGAGGAAGCACTGAATGATGTCAATTGGGTCAATGTTATGCAGGAAGAGCCGAATCAGTTTGAACATAGCTAAAATATGGGAATTAGTAAAACAACCAACCCGTCAAGCTATAATTGGAACCAAGTATGTCTTATAAAACAAACGAGACGAGAATAGTATTATCGTCAGAAATAAGGCCAGACTGGTTGCGAAAGGATATTGTCAATCTGAAGGAATTGACTATGATGAGACCTTTGCTTTGGAGACCCCCAAACAGGAGTGAAGACCCGTCATCAGATTGATCACGCGATGATTTCATGCTATTTAGCTATGGAAGAACCTAAGAACATTGAGGAAGCACTGAATGATGTCAATTGGGTCAATGTTATGCAGGAAGAGCCGAATCAGTTTGAACATAGCTAAAATATGGGAATTAGTAAAACAACCAACCCGTCAAGCTATAATTGGAACCAAGTATGTCTTATAAAACAAACGAGACGAGAATAGTATTATCGTCAGAAATAAGGCCAGACTGGTTGCGAAAGGATATTGTCAATCTGAAGGAATTGACTATGATGAGACCTTTGCTCCAGTGGCTAGATTGGAAGCCATCAGGCTATTCTTGGCTATCGCGACACATCAAAAATTTAAAGTATATCAAATGGACTTCAAGTGTGCCTTTCTTAATGGAGATCTCAAGGAAGAAGTTTACGTCGATCAACCCTCGGGGTTCATAAGAGGTGACCAAGTTTATCGTCTAAAGCACTATATGGTCTGAAACAGGCACCTCGAGCCTGGTATGATACTTTATCAGCTTATCTTCTCAACAAAGGATTTTTGAAGGGAACAATCGATAAAACTCTCTTTTGACTGATCAAGGATAATCATCTACTTCTAGTTAAGATTTACGGCGATGACATCATATTTGGATCTACCAATGACGACCTATACAAAGAATTCGAAACCATGATGACAAGTCAGTTCGAAATGTCCATGATGGGCGTAATGAATTACTTTCTAGGACTTAAAGTAAAGCAATCTACTAAAGGAATCTAATCAAGCCAAATATGCAAAGGATCTAATCACAAATTTGGCCTGACAAACAGCAAGTCAGTACGGATACCTATGAACATAAACTGGAAGATGGAACCTGATGTCAATGGTGCCCCAGTCAATCAGACAGAATATAGAGGCATTATTGGCTCTCTCCTCTATCTCAGGGCAAGCCGACCTGACATTATGTTTGCAGTTGGGGTATGCGCCCGCTATCAGAATGATCCCAAACTGAGTCATATGGAAGCTGTCAAGCGAATTATCCGCTATATTAAAGGAACTGTAAATCTCGGTCTCTAGTATCCTTTAGATGACAATCTGGAACTAACTTACTACTCAGATGCATATCTTGCAGGCTACAAGATTGATAGAAAATCTACCTCTGGAACCTTGTCAGTTCTTAGGCAACAAGTTGATCTCCTCTTTTCAAAGAAACAAAACTCAATCGCGACATCAACAACTGAAGCTGAATACATGGCTGCTAGGAAGTTGTTGCTCACAGATACTATGGTTAGAGCAACAATTACGTGACTACCAAGTTATCACTAGCGATGTTCCTATTTTCTGTGACAGCTCCAGTGCCATATCGATAACTCAAAATCATATACTTCATACACGGTGTAAAGACGATGATATCCGACATCACTTTATTAGAGATCATGCTGAAAAGGGCGACATCAAACTCGAAAAGATTGACACAGAACATCAACAATCAAATATATTCACCAGACCTCTACCTGAAGCTAGGTTTCTCTAACTCTCTAGGAACTGGGTCTATTAGATCCCAGTGAGCAAAACCCCACGCATTAAGCAATGGGGAACCTAACACTGTTCATTTAGACATAACCAAAATCTGACCTCTATTAAGAGGTATCAGTCAATTACAATATCTGACTGAGAGGTTTGCGTATCAGACTCATTATGCTTTTATTGCAGTATTTATTTCTCGTTCTCATTAAAGTCATCTATGCGGTATGATACTCTCTCGCATTTAATGCACATCGTATCCCATTTAATGCGTCGTCCCGTTATCAGATATAAAATAATTGAACTTACAAATCAACTATGTCATCATATCTTACTTTATCACTTTTAATCTAGGTCGTTAAATTCAAATCTCTTGATTAAATTTGAATTGTATGATCCGAGTATGAATCGTCTCTTATATTTCTTTTCCGCCATTTTCGAACCTTCACAGTTTCTCATAATCAAACATTATTTTCTCAAATTATCTTTATGTTTCACTTACGAATCTTTGTCAACGCATTCTCTCTTACATCTTAGCGTTTCTACAGAGGTACAAATTGATCCAGTTTGTTAAACTTATTCTCATGTATTAATTATCTAACTCATTTTGTGTTCGATTTGTAGAGAACGGCACCAAGACACTTTCCCGTGAATCAGTTATTCGTCCAGCCGTGTTCACGCTAGAGAACGAAGATGCTCTGATTCCAAGCATCATCTACAACTCATCCTTCTACTTCAACATGGGTATAGTTGGTGCCATGGATGCGGCATTCCAATGCTTGATCAAATCGAGCCTGAAACATTTTGTCACGGCAGAACCAGATATGCTACTGCCAGAACACATTGTAGAATTATATTTCTACATGAAGCATCAGGTCGGGAAGACGTTGTCTAAATTCCACATGGCCTATGACAAACATCCTGAAGGGACAGTCGTTGAGTTTGACGTCCTCGAAGCTATCCAGAAGTACTTATATCTTCCCCAGACAGGCGTTCTTCCAGGGAAATACAAAATCTCAGAGGAAGACTCCTACCTTGTAACGCCCCGAAATTTTCAATATAAAATGCATTACATATCTATTCATGCATGTTATCAAGTGTTTTAGTTCTGTAAGTCGCCACTTAGAATTTAAAATGAAAATTAAAGCATTTATGTTATTTTTCGTTAAATCATTTTTGTTATGTAAATTTATTTTTAATTTTGAATGTGTTTGTTTATATCATATTATGATTATTTTTTTATTGATTTATTTAGAAATTATGTTAGAATTATTAGGCAAGAAAAATATTTACTTATTTTGGATTTCCTAAACCAACTAGGATTCATAAAAGGATATAATATTTATTATTATATTAAGTTATTAGGAGATAATTTGAAATTATATTTTATGAATAAAATAGATCTTATATTTGTGATATACATGTTTTAGGAAAAAAATCTAGTTTTATTTATCCATATCCAAATTTATCTAGGATTGAATCTCATATATGGTATAAGTGATAGAATAAATTCTATATAAAATATATATGGACGAAAATAATTATGGATAAAATATATTTGATACCTTATTTGATTAGAGATGTTTGGATAATAATTTATAGGCCTATAAATACCCCTTAGTCTCTCATAATATAGCATCCCATAAAATTTTCGAAAATCTGCCAGCATATCTGTGAACTGTTTCAAGAATTATTTTCATATCTTCCCATTGTCATATCGTCTTGAACTTTTAGGCGAAGCTTCCTATGTATGTCTAGTATACTCATGTATGTTTGTATAATTTTTCAAGCATGATAAGTAATTGTTTAAAAATTTTATTCGTAACCTGCCAGTTTCTGACAGCATGTTCATGATCTTGAAAGGAAATTGTTTTTCATGTGTTATTTACATTGTTTTCGATCATGATTAATTTTAATGGGATATAATACATGTTAGGTCATTCATATTAAAAATATTGAACTTTTAGGATACGTTTACTATTTATTTGTTAATTTGTTTCTTGATGTGTCCGATTCTATTATGTCAATTCTTTGGTTGTTAAAATATTTAAGTTTCATGAGAACAGAAATCTGTCCTGCAATTCTACCTTTTCTGCCGTGAGTACCAAGGCCAAATGGACGATCTTATGTTACTTGAAAAATTCCATAAAAATTATAGAGACAAACTTTAGGATGTATTTAATATTTCTGTAAATTTTGGAAAATTTTAAACAAGTCCTTACATTTTTAATGAATTTTCACTTTTATACTGCCGAAAAAAAATGCATCCGGGATAGGGCTTAGAAAAATATTTATATCTCACTCCACAAAAATTATTTTGACTTGATGTTTTTTCCTAAATACTCTACACACGTACGTAGTTGTAAAAATATTTATTTCTTATTTTTAACTTATGTGTATGAAAGCAGTTTAATACAAATGTCCGGGTAGTCAGTCGGAGCATGCATTTTCGTATTCGGATTTTGGTGGAAACTATTCTGTATTTTATGAAGTCGTTACTTATCTATAGAGATTTAAATTTTTATATGATCTTTCTACGTATGTCCCCTAGATGTGTGTTAAATCTTAGAATTTTTAAGATATGTTTAGTTCCCGAATCTTATAGTTAAAGGTCAATAGGTCAGAAACTGCCTTTGTTGACGCAGTAGGTACTGTTTTGGTTATAACTCTTAGAGGACTTATTATTTTGATATGAAACCAAATCTGGTGTGATTTAAACTCATTAAGGAATCTATAAGTAGAAAATTAAAATTTATGGAATGAATTCATGTTCTGTGAAATATTTTTAAAATAGGTATTCTGCACAAGTTAATATAGGACGTTGAAACCTAAATACACTAATGAGTATATATATATGTATATATATATATATATATATATATATATATATATATATGATATTGTTTGTAACCTAATGACTATGAGGTATTGTTGTATATGTGAAATACATACACGACTTTCATTAATCATTAAGAATTATCAATTTTCATGTTAGGATGGGAGTGCAGGACTTAAACATCTGATATCCATTATTTTCATCAAGTCAAAGTTAAGGTGGGGAAGTATGCTTACACTACATTTATCCTTATTATATTTTATGCTCGATTTTTATGAGTTAATGTCAGGCATGAAAAGAAAGGATCGAAGTTGATTCGCGATCGAAGTTGATCGGTATAAAGGTTTATGGTTGATGAGCCTAGATTTGTAGCCCATTTATCCATTTAATTTGTGTGTTTTATGTTATGCAATTGCAGATAAGTGGCTTGGATTTAGAGAAAATTGGGAGAAAAGATGGTGCTGCTGGATCTAGAAGTCTTCGGGCCGAGATTGATGAAACTGGCCAGAAAACCGGAGAAATGGCCTGAAAACAGGCCAAAATTAATGCAGAAACCAGTGGGCCAAAATTTGAGAAGAAAAATGCTGAAGCAAGCCCACTAACCCGGCCCACATCATTCTGGCAGCTTATGGCGGGAACTAGGGGCTTAGAAGCTACAACATGGCCTTACTCTGACCAACAGCCCATACCTGCTACAGCATGGCCTTACTCTGACCAGTAGCCCATACCTGCTACAGTCCTTCCCACCTACCAAATCCAGATATTTTCTGAAGACAAAAGAGGAGGGAACGATGCTAATATATAACTTTTCATACTTACATTTTCCATGGAAGTAGCTCGTTCCTCTCTTTAGAAAACTCTCTATAATTTCCACCATTAATGTAGTTCCAAAAACATCTTTACTTTTCTGCCTAGAATAGCTTGAAGCTCTCCAAGGAGAAGACTTCCTTTTGTGAATGATATCGGTCAGCTTTATTTACAGTTCTTAAATTCAGTCTTTAATGCTTACATTTACTCTTTCATGTTCGTTGTTAAGTTCCTCTACTATTCACAGCTAAGTTAATTTATTGCATGCTTTCTGTCCATATCACGCCTTTACATATAAATGCATTTGCTTTCGTACGATGTTGTCTCTTGTTATTTTTAGTTAAATGTTCATGCTAGTTCTTTGTTGTTTTACGAAAGTTTGTTGTTTCAACCTTAAGTTTCAGATCTGCTTCATGCTTTATTTTTACACGCCTAGTTTTATGTCCTTAGTCAATATGTGTAGCTAATTTTCCAGATCTGGCCGAGGTAATGAGACACCACCCCTAAGAATCCGTGAGATGTGAAAACGTGCTTGATAATTGGTTGAGTAAAGGTTTTAGTTGAACTCTGTTTGAGATAGTTGAGAACTGCTTAGATCTGATCAACCTGGACAGGTACACTTCTTTCTGGGCAGACGTAGACTAGTTGGGTTTTCTGCTTTGAATGCTAAACATAGGTATCTGCCTTGATTTGGTTCCTTTGTTCTTAATGCTCCTTAGTGCCTCCCTAGTCATTGCTAAACAAGGTAGGGTAGTCACCTGGGTAGGGGACTGTTTCTATGCTCAACATGGCAGTTCTAGCGTAATAGAAGGAATGGACGCCCCTGTGCTCAACACAGCGTCCTAGCCAGATAACCTTAACTAAACTGATTCACATAGTAATCTAGGATCGGACAGGGGGTGGTGTGAAATTACCTTGGCTGGATTGCTTTTATAACTTGTTATTTGATTGTTGATTATTTTATGTTATCTTTGTGCCTAATTATAGAACACCCAAAATTTATGGTGGCTGCTAGCCAAACCCTTTAGGTCAGTAGAATTTGTTGCTTAATCACCAGTTCCCTGAGGATCGACCTCTTGCTTGTCACTGTACTTGTCCAAGATATAGTTTTACTGCAGTGTTCTTACTTATAAATTTATTTGGTGCGCGCGGTTCTAACAGCGATGGAACTGCGTGTCCATCAAATTGGCGCCGTTGCCGGGGACCGGCATTTTTAAGATTTAAGTTACTTTTTCTATTGACCAGTTTGTTATTGTCAACAGTATCTCTTCCAGGTGTTTATGAGCGGTTTTGTCAACCCTAATTTCTGGTACGATCCCGAAATAGAGAAGACAGCCAGGAGAAACCGGAAGGAGACACAACTGCGTAAGCGACAAGTTCAACTGGAGTCGCAAGGCGAAGAAACTGCCCATACGAGAGCAGCAAGTGAGGCTGATACTGAAGCCAGCCGCCCTGAAGACCAAGATACTCAGTTTGTCTGGGCAGAGGACCAAGCTGAGAAGGACCAAACTGACAAGGAAGAATCTGATTCTAAATCAAAAATAGAATCCGCAACAGAAATGGATGAGGAAGATAGGCAGGTCCTTGAGGTTAATGAGCACACTGCGAGGAAGAGGAGGAATCCTGTGCAGATTGCTGCGTATGGAGAGAACCCAGTGGAGCTCAAGGCAGTAGTACTGAATGCTCTGCCTAAATTTTACGGAAAAAAGAATGAGAACCCTTTCTCGTTTTTGAACGAGTTTGAGAAGATATGCAGGCTACAAAAGAGAACTGGCCACCTTCTGAAGATGAAGTAAAGCTAATGGCATTTCCTTATGCCCTGAGTGATCGTGCTAACACTTGGTACTCAAGTTTGCGCACAGACACCATTGCTAACTGGCCACAGATGGAGACCACCTTTCTTGAATATTACTTTCCAGCCACGAAGACAAGTGCCTTGAGAAAGGAGATCTCAGGCATCCAACAAGAAGGTGATGAATCCCTAAGTGAGTATTGGGAGCGATTCAACAGATTAGTGGAAGACTGCCCTAACCACAAGTATAGAGATGGGGAGTTATTTCAATTCTTCTACCAAGGCCTAACCATGAAGTGCAAAGACCTGGTGAACTCTGGAAGTAGAGGAAGATTCACTCACTTTAAGGTTAGTGAGGCCAGAAAGTATATCCAGAGACTGGTGGACTCCACAAAAGAATATGATAAAGAAAATGCAAAGAATGTGAGGAAGGTCGCCCAAGCAACCTCCTCAGACTATGAAAGGAGGAACGAGGACAGAATGGAGAAGATAGAGAGACTGCTGAACCAAGTAGTGAACAAGACAACCACAACTGAACCTGTGGAGGTGACTTGTGGTGCCTGCGGTGAGTTGGGCCACTCTTCCATAAGATGCACCATGGGAGTGGTAGAGTATGAAGATGCCAATGCAGTGGGGGGATATCATTTCATGAAGAACAGAGATCACCCTAACCTCCGCTGGAGACAACCTGGAGATCCACCATAGCAGACACAGCAAAGATATCATCTACCACCACAGCCAAACTATCAGCAACATAATTATCAATAGAATCACCAAACTGTACCTCCTCCGACTCAACCATTCTACCAACAACCACCACAACGTTATCAATCACCAACTCCAGCTTATCAAAATCAACCACAGTCACCATCCCATCAAACACAACCCCAATCTTCTTCTTTCCAAACACAGCCCTACCAACAACAACAAGCCCAATTACCTCCTGCCCAACCTCAAAATCAATTACCACCCAACCAAAATCAAACCTATAGACTACCAAACCACAGAGGAGGTACTCCCCAGAACTAGAATGCTCCGCAAAGGTCATACAGAACCAATGAAGAGCTATGGAATGAATTCCAAAACTCCCAGAATGAGCAGAAGGCTGGTATGAGCGCCTTATCCAAACAATTGGAACAATTGGCCAACTCCCTGAGGGACATAAAAGGAGACAAAGGAGTCATTCCTGCCCAGGTTCAGATCAACCCAAGACAGGAGAATGTCAGTGCAGTAACTCTGAGGAGTGGACGAGACTTACCCCCACCAACATGGAAGGAAAGCAGTGTACCTGAGCCTAAACAGTCAGAAGAGGAGACGCAAAGGCTGATTGAGCCAATTGCTCCACCACCGTTTCCATCTGCCTTGTTACGAAGAACGAAGCCGAAGGCAGAAACAATGGACTACAAAGCATTATTTGAAGGACTGGAAATTAACATCCCACTTCTTCAGGCTCTGAAGTTTCCCCAAATGGCGAAGTTTGTGAAGAATTTATAGCTGGTAAGGTGCCTGATGGAGAGAAGGTGATCATGCAGAAAGCAGCTTCGGTGATGATACAGAAAAACGTCCCAGAGAAATGTGTAGACCTAGGTGCGTTTACACTTCCGCGCTTAATTGGAGAGAAGTTGATCCTAAATGCCATGTGTGACTTGGGAGCATCTATAAGTGTGATGCCACTATCGGTTTACAACACATTGGTGGGAGTAGAACTGAAAGAGACTAGGGTAGTGATGCAACTTGCAGATAGATCATGCATCTACCCAGTAGGACTACTAGAGAATGTCTTGGTTAAGGTGAACGAGTTTATTTACCCAGCTGATTTCTTTGTCATCAACACCAATGACGAAAGGATAAAGGGGACTGCTGGAGTACTTTTAGGAAGGCCCTTTCTGGACACCATAAGGGCAGTCATCAATGTACACGAAGAAACAATCGGCATATCATGGAATGGGGAGCAATACACACACAACATTTATGCAGCCATGAAGCAGCCTGCCGATGCAGAGAATGTGAATATTGTTGATGTTTTTGTTCCAATGATTCAATATCATTTAGAAACAAAATTTGCAAAAGACAAAATGGAGGTAGTTGTTACCCCAAGTATGACAGAATTGGACATTCAAGGGATGAGTGATGATGAAGTCAAAGAAGCTGTTATGAGTTTATATTCTCAAAGAATTGGAAGTTACCAACAGCGTGAGTGGACTGCCCCAGGATCAGATTCCAGAAAAGCCACTGCCATCCATTATCAAAGCACCTGAACTGGAACTCAAACCTCTCCCTGCACACCTCAAGTATGCCTACTTGGGAGAGAAAGAAACATTGCCAATCATCATCAGCAGCAACCTGACACAGGAAGAGGAAGCCAAACTAGTTGCAATTCTGAAGAAGCACAAAACTGCAATTGGGTGGACATTGGCAGATATCACTGGGATTAGCCCAGACGTCTGCATGCACCACATTTTGATGGAGCCCAACAGTAAGCCGAGCAGAGATCCACAACGCAAATTGAACCCAAACATGAGAGAAGTGGTCCTCAAGGAGATTCTTAAACTTTTGTCGATGGGGATCATCTACCTAATCTCTGACAGTAAGTGGGTCAGCCCGGTACACGTGGTGCCCAAGAAAGGAGGAATTCAACTAGTGGAAAATGAGAAGGAGGAACTTGTCCCTACGCGCCCAGTCGTTGGATGGCACATGTGTATAGACTATCGCAAGCTCAATAATGCCACAAGGAAAGATCACTTCCCCCTGCCATTCATTGACCAGATGCTCGAGAGGTTGGCAGGGCAAGCATATATGTGCTTCTTGGACGGCTACAACGGTTATTTTCAGATACATGTGAGCCACGACGACCAAGAAAAGACAACCTTCACCTACCCCTTTGGCACCTACGCATACAGAAGAATGCCCTTTGGGTTATGCAATGCACCAGGTACATTTCAAAGATGCATGATGAGCATTTTCTCAGACATGATCGAGAAATGTATAGAAGTTTTCATGGATGATTTTACTGTCTATGGGAGTTCATTTGATAACTATCTGGATAGCCTAGATAAGGTTCTGGCCAGATGCGTTGAGAAGAACCTTGTGCTCAACCACGAGAAGTGTCACTTCATGGTGAAAGAAGGTATCGTGTTGGGCCATATAGTATCAGAAAAGGGGATAGATGTTGATAAAGCGAAGGTAGACATCATTTCTTAATTGCCATACCCTACCAATGTCAAGGAAGTCCGTAGGTTCCTTGGTCATGCAGGTTTCTATCGCAGATTCATCAAAGATTTTGCTAAAATAGCTCAGCCCCTGACCAAACTTCTTCAACTTGATGTGCCTTTGGAGATCAGTGATAGTTGCAAGAAAGCCTTCAACACTCTCAAGAATAAGCTCACCTATGCCCCAATCATGCAAGCTCCTGATTGGGACCTACCATTTGAACTGATGTGCGATGCCAACGATTATGCACTCGGTGCAGTCTTAGGTCAGAAGTTGGGCAAGGAGAATCATGTCATATACTATGCTTCGAAAACTCTGAATCCTGCCCAATGCAACTACACAACCACTGAGAAAGAACTATTGGCGGTTGTTTTCGCCTTTCAAAAATTCAGACCCTATTTGTTAGGATCCAAAATCATTGTCCACACGGACCATTCTGCTTTGAAGTATCTGTTGTCAAAGGCATAATCCAAGCTAAGGCTAATCCGATGGATACTACTACTTCAGGAATTTGACTGGGAGGTTAAAGACAGGAAAGGGACAGAAAATAGAGTTGCTGACCACCTAAGCAGACTGATCCAACCTATAGATGGTGTCCCCATTCGAGAGACCTTTCCAGAAGAACACCTATATGAGATCAAGGAAGTCTACAGCATGAGCATAGCAAGTCCGTCCTTCTGCCCAGAAGTGACGTACTGCGCCGCAGTCAGCCGAATGGGCAAACTCCCCTGGTACGCTTCCATTGTCAATTTTCTTACCTCAAAGCAAACTCCATCCCACTTCACTCGAGCACAGCGCATTAAACTTAAGAGTGATAGTAAATACTACTTTTAGGATGAGCCATACTTATGGAAGATCGGGGCCGATCAACTTATACGGAGATGTGCCCCTGAGTCTGAGCAAAAGAGTATCTTGGAGCACTGTCACACCCTTGCATGTGGAGGCTATTTCGGAGCGAAAAAAACAGCCAGGAAAGTCCTAGACAGTGGATTTTTCTGGCCATCTCTACAGAGAGACTCCTATGAATTCTGCAAGAATTGCCACAGATGCCAAATGACAGGCAACATTTCCAAGAGAGATGAGATGCCTCAGTAGCCCATGCGGTTCTACGAAATTTTTGATGTCTGGGGAATAGATTTTATAGGATCATTCCCCAATTCATTCGGGAATTTCTACATTCTGCTGGCTGTGGACTACGTTACCAAGTGGGTAGAAGCCAAGGTAACCAGAATGAATGACGCCAAGGTTGTCTCGAGCTTTTTACGATCTCATATCTTCAGCCGCTTCGGAGTACCTAAAGCAGTCATCAGCAATCAAGGGACACACTTCTGCAATCGGACCATTGAGGCTCTAATGAAGAAGTATGGAGTCCAGCACCGCTTGTTAACACCATATCACCCACAATCAAATGGCCAAGCAGAAGTTTCTAATAGGGAAGTTAAGCAGATTCTGGACAAAACAGTTAACCCAACTCGCAAAGATTGGAGCCTTCGGCTCGATGATGCCTTGTGGGCATACCGAACTACTTATAAGACACCTCTTGGGATGTCTCCCTACTGGTTAATTTTTAGAAAGATGTGCCATCTGCCGGTGGAGATAGAGCATAAAGCCTTCTGGGCTATCAAGCAGATGAACATGCAGCACACTCAATGTGGGCAAGAAAGGAAGTATCAACTGCAGGAATTAGAAGAACTGAGACTGAAAGCCTATGATGTAGCCAGTTGGTACAAAGATAGAGCCAAAATTTGGCATGATAAGAACATTCGGGGGAAGAGTTTTCAAGTCGGACAACTCTTGTTGTTATTTCAATCGAAGCTCAGGCTTATGCCTGGGAAGTTGAGATCCAGATGGATAGGACCATTCAAGGTCACTCGTTTCTGGCCTAGTGGAGCCGTGGAGATCGCAGGATCGTCAATAGCCCAGCCATTCACCGTTAATGGAAACCGATTGAAAGCTTACCACGATCATAGTCAATTGGAGGAGACGGACTGCATGGTCCTCCAATGCCCACCTTCCCTCTGATTACTCAGAAGAACTTCCAGCCGAGGACGATAAACTCTGGCGCTGGAGGGCATTCCCCTCATTTCTGAACCTCTAAGTGTTTTGCCTGCCAGTAGGGGATTTTTATCGCTATTTTATTGTTTATTTTCAATTATATATTTTCCTATTTTGTTTTTCGTTTTTCTTTTTGGTGGATATTGCAGAAGGGTAGCGGAGCAAAGACAAAGCTGCGAGGGACTTGAGTGCAATTGCCAGAGAATTGTTTACTATAGAAAGGCGGAGGGATCAATTTGCAAATATCGGATAAGATTTAAATAATCTTATTTCGACCTAATCGAGCGAAGGGAGGCGTCTGCTACTGTTCATACGTCACATCAACACAGACGTACCCCTTTATATCCCGCTCTTTCTCTATATCAACTACCAAGAAACCCTCTCTTTCATTTAATTTCTCTCGCCATCCTCAACCTTTCTCTCAAAATCCACAGCAAAACGCATTTTGCTTCTATAACCATAGCCACAGATCACACCATGAAGCGCAAGAAGAAGTCGCGGCTACACAAGGGAGAATCTTCATCCGCTGTGGTCGGTAAACCAGCGACAGTACAATAGGGCCCTTCCTCTGACGTCGGCGCACAACCACCATCGCTCATGGACGAACGTCGCCGTAAAGGGAAGAAGCATCGCCGCTCTCATGACGACAAGGTCTCGGAACGCCGTCTCAAGAAGCGCCGCTTAGCAAAACTCGCTCGCCACTGTGCTCATAGGCAACCCACTGTCACTATCACTCCGTCCACTCCGGAACGTTCATCCGTCCCCGAGTCGACCCCTGCCGCCGCTGAAGAACCTACCGATGCACCAGATGTTGCCACTCTCGAACAACCAGATATAGCCACTCTCGTACAACCAGAGAATGCCACTCCCGAACAACCAGACGATGCCATTCTGGAGCCAACAGAGCCCAGCGCCGCTGAGGTTGCTGAACCACCACCGTCGCCAGTGCGTACGCCACCTCGGTCGCCAGTTGAAATCCCTAACTCTCCTCCAGTAGAGGAGATGTCCCCTGTCAACCCGCAGCCTCTACGCTCCTACCCTGGAGTAGAGGAGTTTAACCTGCATAAGCACAGAACAGAGCCTACCTTCTACTTCCAGAATCCGCAACTATTTTCAGAAGAAGGACGGCGAGTGGTTGAGTTCAGCTCCAACGCAGAAGTGAAGGCGTTGAAGCAGTTCCCAAACAAGAAAATGCGTCAAGGAGGAAACCGACAGAAAGCCTTATCTTCAGGTAGATACTTTGACCCTACTGTTTTACAAGGTTTAGGCATTCATGATGAGTTCATAGAAAAATTTGAGACCATAGGCTGGTCATGGTTGTTGAATATTAATAACGTGTTTCCGCATGCTGAAATGTACGAAGAATTGGTGATTGAGTTCTTCTCTTCCTTTAGAATAGAAAGGTTCGAGTCTGTGAATGATCGATGCATAACCTTCCGCCTTTTAAATGTTTGGTATAAGTTGAGTCTAGCCGAGTGGAATTTCTGTCTTGGAATTATCCCATCTGTTGTCAGTCTGCATGCACCTTACTTGAATGCATTGCGAGGTGCCCCTAATGAAATCCCCTGCTATAAGAAACCCCAATTGGTGTGGTCAAAGTTTGCCCCTGGGGCTGGTAAGTTTCGGTCCTCACAGTCTGAGATATACCCTGTCCAAGACCAAGTCCTTAGAGTCTGCCATCTCTTCCTCACTTATAACCTTTCTGGTCGTTGGACTACTTACTCTAAAGTGTCTTACTAAGAATTATTTTTCATGTGGTGCATGAGGGAGGGTCATAAAATTGACTTAGGATATTGGATAGCCAAGGGGTTTGCTAAGATTTCATTGCGACCTACTCGCCATTTCACTCTTTGTCATTTTCTGGGGGAATTTTTCCATAAGCATTTCTTGCTGCAAAGTAAACATCGGCTGAAAGCCATCCCTCCCCCAAAGCCATTTGGCATTCATCATCTTATCTGCGCTAAAGTAGTCTTTCGTAAAGCTAATAATTCTTACAAGTTTATTGAGCCGGGAGTCAAACTCCCGAGCCACACCATAGCTGCAGGTGTCTCTCCTTCTAAGGCAGGCCCTTCTGAGGTGCGACGCTTAAGAGAGACAAATATTCAATTGCAAAGTCAAGTCTGCCGCCTGCAAGCAAAGCTCAATAAACTGCAAAGAAAGGTCGCCGAGTTGACTAAAGGGAAGGAAATGGCAGAAGAATCCGAAGAGACCCCCACAGATGACAATTCCGCAGAAGCAGAACAGCCAGAACCACCTATCAAAAGTAGTGATCAGCACAATGAAGAAGGAACCCCAGAGGACAGCCCCCAGGAGAGTGATCTTCCAACCGAGGAAGACACAGACTCTAAGTTCCAAGCCTCTGAAGGACATACTGAGTCAGAAATTGAACCAGGAGAGGTCAGAGATGAACAAGTAGGGTCACTAGAGGAAAGTGACCTACAGCCAGGGGAAATCAGAGTGTCTGCCGCAATAGAGTCGGATGAGAGTGAGCTTGAACCTGGTGAAGTCAGATTACCCCAACCCGGTACCCCAGTTGAAACAGAAACCAATGCCCCCACTGAAGATAACAAGGCTGAGCAGGAAAGCCAGCCTGAACCCGAGGAACACACTCTGAATGATGGAGTGGAGCAGGACGCGCAGCAAGAAGTTCAGCCTAAGGACACCTCTGTGTCTAGTGTTGAACCGGGTGAGAACTCTCCCAGTAAGACTCAGCCCGAACTACAAAACCCAACCAATGTTGAGCTTGAGGCCGACTTCCCGTCCACTGCTTGAGCCTCAGAAGGAGTCTTCCCAGCAGGCAGCCGCTATTCGCCCAGAACAGACAGTCACTGTGGTAGCTAGCCAAAGCTCCAGTGAAGCAGCAGATCAGGTGCCCTCTAGCACTGATCAGGCAGCGGCCCCTGTAGAAGATAAGAGCAGCCCTGTGGCAGCCACTCCTCCGTCCAGTGCTCCTCCATCCAAGAAGCAGAGCCCCTCCCCTCACCCTGATGCCAGGAAGAAACTCAGATTCCACAACATGCCTGAAGGAAGAAGTGGAGGGGAAGGCTCCAGTTCAGCCACCAACTCCAAGAAAAGGAAGTCATACGCCGCTCACAAGCCAAGGAAGAAGATGCACCGTGCGGCAAAGCCGCGCGCCAAGTAAGTAGATCAGCTCCTCCCCCCGTTTTTCATTTTTAATTTTTATTTTGTTTTGTGAGTCTGTTTGCTTGTTTCTTTCTTTCTTTCTGTGTTTGTTTGTCCCCCTCTGTTCTCCTTTAACTTGTCTTTCTTGAGGGCAAGCAAGGCTCAAAGTGTGAGGAGGGGGGTGTCGTTATGTTGTATGTTTCTTTTATTTTTCTGTTTATTTTTCTTCCCCCCGAATCCTTGATCTTGTCTTGCTTGAGGGCAAGCAAGGCTCAAAGTGTGAGGAGGGGGGATGCATTTATTTTATGCATGTGTTTGTGTCTGAGCATGTCAGCCTATATTCTTTCTGCCCAATCTTCTCATCTGCCCTACTCTTGCGAAAAAATTTCAAAAACTTAGCAAAATCTCTTTGTTCAGCATGAGAAAATGTAGATTCAATTCCTAGGAACTTATTAGATGAAAACATGAATGATGAATAAGGGCAGGAATAGGTCTTAACATAACCCCTAGGCAGTCAGATTTGAGCTTAAAGTTGAGCAGCCTCAACTGTTTCCTTCATGAGCGTAATAGGTTTACAAAGCTGCTATATTGTCATATCACATGCATCATATGATAGGAGGCATTAGGGAATCCCATTTGAGCCTAAATTCTTTCAAATCCTACCAAAGAAGAGATCCCCTAGTGAACCAAGATTGTGCCTTGGCCTGTTGTTTCATTAACTCACAAAATTTTTAGTCAAGCCTTTCTGACCTTCCTTTCACCCAGTTGTGTATGCTTGTTTGTGAACTTTTGGAAAAAAATTCAAAATTGGGTGTTGTGCGAAAAAGCGAAAAGTTGCAGCAGCAAAAAAAAAAAAAAAAAAAAAAAAAAAAAAAAAAAAAAAAAAAAAAATCCTTGAAATAAAGAAGAAGGGGAGAAGAAGAGGAATAAATCTGAATACATGATTACCTCCCTAATTTGCTGCCTTATACAAAATTGCACACCCATTATGCTTTTACATGCTTCTGTCTGCGCATTACAGTTCTATTTTCTATTGTTTACAATGCATGCATACACAACGCTTGTGCTTAATTGAAGAAGCCTAGGACCAATTAGGACATTTCCACCTTTGCAAAATCTGTTCATGGTCCCTGGCCCCATTACAATCTGAAAAGGAAGACCTCCTTGATGTAGCATTTGTGATTGACACAATATGGCAGCTGAGTGAACATAGTATAGTTGAGCGGCTGTCCTGGACTAGTATAGGGGAGTGATAAGCGAATCGTGAGGAAGACCTTATTACCTGCCTGGTTTTTGACCATTTGATAATAATGTTCCTTGGTTTTGAATCCATGATCTGTGCTCTACAAATCGAGAATCGCTATGTGTGCTTTCATCTGTTTTTGAGTCTGGGCATATTGCAAACCTTGGGCACTTTGACTGGATGAATGTTTTTCTGTCGTTTCTTTTTAGTGTCTGTTTGTGTGTCTGGGGGAGTCTGTCTTGGGCTACAATCTAAGCTTTGAAATTCTCTTCATACTTGAGGGCAAGTATTGCTTAAGTGTGAGGAGGTTGATGAGCCTAGATTTGTGGCCCATTTATCCATTTAATTTATGTGTTTTATGTTATGCAATTGCAGATAAGTGGCCTGGATTTAGAGAAAATTGGGAGAAAAGATGGTGCTGCTAGATCTAGAAGTCTTCGGGCCGAGATTGATGAAACTGCCCAGAAGACCGGAGAAATAGCCTGAAAACAGGCCAGAATTAATGCAGAATCCAGTGGGCCGAAATTTGAGAAGAAAAATGTTGAAGCAAGCCCACTAACCCGGCCCACATCATTATGGCAGCTTATGGCGGGAACTAGGGGCTTAGAAGCTACAGCATGGCCTTACTCTGACCAACAGCCCATACCTTCTACAACATGGCCTTACTCTGACCAGCAGCCCATACCTGCTACAGTCCTTCCCACCTACCAAATCCAGATATTTTGTGAAGACAAAAGAGGAGGGAACGATGCTAATATATAACTTTTCATACTTACATTTTCCATGGAAGTAGCTCGTTCCTCTCTCTAGAAAACTCTCTAAAATTTCCACTATTAATGTAGTTCCAAAAACATCTTTACTTTTCTGCCTAGAATAGCTTGAAGCTCTCCAAGGAGAAGACTTCCTTTTGTGAATGATATCGGTCAGCTTTATTTACAGTTCTTAAATTCAGTCTTTAATGCTTACATTTACTCTTTCATGTTCGTTGTTAAGTTCCTCTACTATTCACAGCTAAGTTAATTTATTGCATGCTTTTTGTCAATATCACGCCTTTACATATAAATGCCTTTGCTTTCGTATGATGTTGTCTCTTGTTATTTTTAGTTAAATGTTCATGCTAGTTCTTTGCTGTTTTACGAAAGTTTGCTGTTTCAACCTTAAGTTTCAGATCTGCTTCATGCTTTATTTTTACATGCCTAGTTTTATGTCCTTAGTCAATATGTGTAGCTAATTTTCCAGATCTGGCCGAGGTAATGAGACACCACCCCTAAGAATTCCGTGAGATGTGAAAACGTGCTTGATAATTGGTTGAGTAAATGTTTTAGTTGAACTCTGTTTGAGATAGTTGAGAACTTCTTAGATCTGATCAACCTGGGCAGGTACACTTCTTTCTGGGCAGACGTAGACTAGCTAGGTTTTCTGCTTTGAATGCTAAACATCGGTAGATGCCTTGATTTGGTTCCTTTGTTCTTAATGCTCCTTAGTGCCTCCCTAGTCATTGTTAAACAAGGTAGGGTAGTCACCTGGGTAGGGGACTGTTTCTATGCTCAACATGGCAGTTCCAGCGTAATAGAAGGAATGGACGCCCCTGTGCTCAACACAGCGTCCTAGCCAGATAACCTTAACTAAACTGATTCACATAGTAATCTAGGATCGGACAGGGGGTGGTGTGAAATTACCTTGGCTGGATTGCTTTTATAACTTGTTATTTGATTGTTGATTATTTTATGTTATCTTTCTGCCTAATTATAGAACACCCAAAATTTATGGTGGCTGCTAGCCAAACCCTTTAGGTCAGTAGAATTTGTTGCTTAATCACCCGTTCCCCGAGGATCGACCTCTTGCTTGTCACTGTACTTATCCAGTATAGTTTCTGCGCAGGTGTTCTTACTTATAAATTTATTTGGTGCGCGCGGTTCTAACAGCGACGGAACTGCGTGTCCATCAATGGTCGAAGTTGACCGGGATCGAAGTGATCCGTGATCGAAGTTGATCGGTACACATGTTTATGGTCGAAGTTGACCGGGATCGAAGTTGATCCGTTTTAAATGTTAGAGTCGAAGTTGACTCGGTGGTCTGTGTGACTACGTAATTCTTACATGATCTAATTTTCCATAATATATTGGTATATTATATAGTTTGGATAAGTGTATTCCCCACTGAGTAGTCGTACTCATCCCTATTATTTTAACATTTTTCAGGAAATGGTTCGGCCGATGCGTAGAGGTGTTGGTGGTGATGGTCACACGATGAAGGATTTATGAAACTTACTATTGCATTAAACTAGTTTAATTATGAACTGTGCATTTTATTTTCAAGAACTAGTAGTCATAGTTATTTTTATTTAAGTCTCCTGCTGAGTATGAAAATAAATTGAGTTTTTCAATGATTCTTTTCCATGGAAATATTTTCAAAGAATTAAAATATGCATGTTAAGTATGAAGTAGCGTCTCTTGTTGAGTTTTGAAAATTGGGGCGTTACATACCTCAAGAGATTTACTTGAGATAAAGAAGCAGTCTTCAAAACTCAAGTGAAGAACTCCCTGAAAACGAAGTACATGGGACTTCTTTACATTTTGACTCATGACATACTGAGCAAGTCAGGCTCCCATGATCAGATTTCCAAGACTGGCCTGAGACTGGTAATGTCGATAGCCGATGGGGCTAAGGCTGACTGGGCATCTCACTTCCTTCAAGAACTAGAGACTGTCGCGACAGGTTGTAAGACATTGAAAACTGATTACCCCTTAGTCTATACAGGTGGTCTAGGTCATCGGATCTACCTTCAGTGGGGAACAATGCTCTCCTATCTTCTGATAAGAGTCGTTGAAGGTATGGGGTTCACGAATGTTCAGTGGCGCTCGGTTCAGATTTACGAGTCGGCCAAGATGCTGAAATTCGTAGACAGCAACAAGATGTTGCATGCAATTGAGGCTCCCAAGCCCCGACCTGATGTGTTTGCTCAGTCCAAGCAGAAAATAGCACATACTGAAAAACCCAAGGCTGATAGGCCTCGAGTTGAGAAACCAAAATCAGATAAACCTCTGACAAGGTCTGCTGAGAAGTCTAAAAATCCTAAAGAGTACCTCAGCCCGCTCCTAAACCTACTACTCAGAAAAGGAAACAGACTCAGTCTATCACTGAGGAGGCCATGAAGGATCTTGCGCAGGAGCCGATCCTTCGCCTCACAGAAAGTTCTAATGAAGAGGAGGATCCATCTCAACACCTCTCCACAGTGGTCGCAACCTTGATTTTGATGCGCCGCCGGAGATGGCTCCTCAATCTGAGCTTGAAAATCTTCAAGAAAGCATAGCAAGGACGTAGTTCCTACTGAGGCACAAGACCAATCTGACGGTCCATCCAGCACCGAGTCTGCCAACATGGACGTTAGTTAGGTTGAAAAATTCATCACTAGTTCCGAGTTTCTTCATCCTGAAGGCATCCTCCCATCCATATCTGCTTCACCTCCTGAAAATACAGCTCCTGTTTCAGCCTCTCCTCCGCCTTCTGAACTTAAGATTGTGGAAGTCCCGAGATCCTTTGAAGCCTTAACCGAAAAGGTCGCTGGCAAACGACCTATCTCTGAGGAGCTCGTACCAATCACCCAGCAATCATCAAACTCAGCTGATGAACTGGACTGGGATCTGGCTGATGTCTATCCCTACTGGGGTGATCAATCAGGGACTGAAACGGATGTTGGGCCCAGCAATCATCAAACTCTGACTTCCAGTCCCTATCCATTCCTCAATTTCTACACCTCACGAATGTTGGGCCCGTGGAAGACATGATGGAAGAACCATCAGATTCTGATGATGACGAATCTGAACTAGACACCGACACCCACTCTCGGGAAATAAATTTTGATGAAAGTCCAGACTGGGGTGATCGATCAGGGACTGAAACGGGTTCCAAAGATTTCAAAAATAAGGATGTGCTGGAGATAGTTGCTCGCGCTCAGATGATGATGAATCTGAGATCGCTTTGGACTGATGAGCAACAGACTATCTTCCAGACCAATACTGCGGAAGTATTCATCAAAGAAGAGTGCCTTCTTCAATCACTACTGCTCTGCAACCATCTTGATGACCTTCGCAACGACGAAATGTTCACACGCTCAATTAGGACTCTGATGTCTAGGCAAGTTGGCGATTCATCTGTTATCACAGCTGCTAAGGATGACTCAAATCCTGATGAGTGTACTGGAGTTCATCCCTCTCAACCTCAATTGCTAGAGTCTGCACCTGCACCCTCTGCACCTTCATCCTCCATCTCTGATGCGACTCGCCATCAGATATTTTCCACTCATAAGAGAGTCAAGCGTATGGAGGTGCTCCAGCTTCACAAACACATGTCCACTGCCAGTGTGACTATGAAGCAGATGGAGTTGGCTATGGGACAGTATTATGACAACCTGAATAGCATCCAGAATGTGGTCAAAAGCAACACTGAGACCGCCAACCACAATTTTGGCAATGTTATTACTGCTCTGAACAAGATCCCTGCATCTTTGGTGGATATCTCCGACACTGCCACTGAGAAGCGGCTCAGCACTCACTTTGACCAGTATTACTATCTCGTGGAAGATAACAAAAAACTTTTTGAACTGATAGAACAACACGATGAAGCTTCTATCCAACAGACTCTTCATTCCTATAAGGAAGACCTTGACATGGTCTTCAGTCAACAGCTAGCCCAGCTATTTTAGCAACAGGCACAAATAGATGCTCAGAGCCAGCTGATAGCCGACCAGCAGGCTGCCTTCGAAACTACTTACACAGCTTCCCTCCTCTTCAACCCTTGTTGTTGATGCCAAAAAGGGAGAAGAAGTTGTGACAGCTCAGATCGAAAAACAAACTCAGAACTCTCCCTCTCCATCTGATGAAGAAATTGAAGTACATTCTGAGGGGGAGCTGGTCTCTGAGACAGCCTCAGTGTTCAAGGAATTGAAACAGAGACAACTGAAGTTGTCGAAGAAATGAAGAAGGCTGACGATGAGGCTCGTCTGAAAGAAGAAGAGGAAGAAGCGTGCCTAAAAGCTAAGACTGATAAGATAGAACGAGTTGAAGCTGACAAGACAGCTTTTCAGGTCAAACCCCGTCTCAAAGAAGTCTTAAAAGCTCTGAACGATGCCATCAACTGAGATGAAATTGTGAGAATCCAAGCTGAAGAAAAGCTTGAAAAGAAGAAGCAAGAGGAAGCTCGTCTGAGACATATTGAAGAAGAAAATTTGAAGGCACGAATGCTTCAGAAAAGCTTGATGAGACAGAGCAAGAAAAGAAGGAGAGGCTTAGATTCTCAGTTCTAACTCCAGAACAAGAAGCTACTCAGATTAAAGAGATCTGGAACCTATTGACCTACAATGATTTTCTAGGTCAGAAGACCATAGACGATGAAATGAAGAGGAGAGAGCAGCAGTTGAGAGATGAACTTGATGAGTCTAATTCGTACTATGAGAATTATGTCTGTTTTGGCGCCCACCTAGCCAGTTGGACCGTATTTTCTGTACTGTCTTGCAGATTTTAGTGTTGATGTGGCGATGACGAGATGATGAGGTGGCAGGCGCGATTTTGGGGTTAAGAGACTGATTTTTAGACGATATTGTAGAGAAGGAAGGTGAAGGTGAAGGATAAGGAAATAAATGATATGGAAAGAATTGGATATGATATATCGAATTAATATCTTTCCATATCGGATATAAAAACCCTACTTCTACAAGGAAAAGGAGCCGCCATATATATAAGAGAGGAGACGAACGAAAATATGGATCATCTTTACACAATTCCAAGCACGAGAGAGAGACAGTCGAGTTAGAGATTTATTCCTTCCGATCTAGTTAGGATTTGGAGACACAAAAACAATTTTTCTTTCGTTTCTTAGTTTAGCTTTGGAGATTTCGGTTTGTGCGTATCATTTGGATGATTTGGATTCTTCATGTTGGTATTTTCTGATCCTTTAGTTTTAATTTCGTTTTCATTCGTGTTCTAAATCAGGTCGTCAAGTTGTTATAATTTTCGTGTATTTTATTTCTGAATTTCAGCATGTTTAGTATTCTGCCCAGTTTTACGGTCCACCTGCCCAGTCGGACCCTTATGCGTAGCTAAATTCTTTTTAGGGCCCGACGAGATGTGAAACACACACTTTAACGAATTTGTGAGACTTAGGCTTTAATAATTAATCACTTATGTTTCAAATTAATCTTGGTTAATTAATTGGATTAGTTAATTTAGGCTTGATCACCCTAGATTAGTTTAATTCATAGCTAATTTAGTACTTCCATCGTTTCTCGTGGGATTAGGCTAAATAAGTAGCACAATTGTTCTTAGAACAATAGGATTGATATGGTAGGAGACTATTAGACGCCCACCATACGAGTAGGCTCCTAAATTGGGTTCCCTTAGTTCTTAAAGTTGATTAGGTGTTAAATCTATTGATTGCCAGCAACGTAGGTTGCATCTAATTTAGAGAAGTAGTCATTTCAACGCCCACCATGACGATTATCGAATAATTAAGGGGGAATAGGGGATGTGTCAGTTTAATTATGGCGTCCTACAACTTATTGATTTATAGGGTTTAATTTATCTTTAGTGTCGATGATCGATTGTGTGTGTGTGAATCATCTTGCTGGACCCATTTCTTTGCATACGTTTATTCGCATATTTATTCCTGATTTTACTTTCTTGTTTTAGGTTTAGAAACTCTCAAAAATTGCGTGGTCGCTAACCAACCCCATCGATTAATAGGAATTTAATGTTAAAATCTTTGTTCCCTGTGTTCGATACATGTTTGCTATACTAATCTAAGTTCTAGCATTTTGCAGGATTTATTTGGTGAAAACAACGATCACCAAATCACCAATTAAATCCTGCAAAATGCTATAACTTAGATTAGTATAGCAAACAGGTATGGAACACATGGAACAGAGATTTTAACATTAAATTCCTATTAATATATGAGGTTGGTTAGCGACCACGCAATTTTTGAGAGTTTCTAAACCTAAAACAAGAAAGTAAAATCAGGAATAAATATGAGAATAAATGTATGCAAAGAAATGGGTCCAGCAAGATGATTCACACACACACACACTAAAAATAAATTAATCCATATAAATCAATTAGTTGTAGGACGTCGTAATTAAACTGACACATCCTCTATTCCCCCTTAATTATTCGGCAATCGCCATGGTGGGCATTGAAACAACTACTTCTCTAAATTAGATGCAACCTAAGTTGGTGGGCAATCAATAGATTTAACACCTAATCAACTTTAAGAACTAAGGGAACCCAATTTAGGAGCCTACTCGTAGTGGCGTAGCAAGGTTTTCCGCTCAGTGGGGGCCAACTATCGAAGAGTTTGTGAAAGTTTATCATTTGTGAAGGACTACCTCAACAATAATTGTTAATATCGCTAATGTTTTTTGGTACAATTTTACTTATTAGAAAATGTAAAATAAAAAGTAACTTTTATGTTATATTAGAAAATTGTTAAAAGGAAAAAAAACATTAGGATTTAGAATAACACAAACCAAGAAAATTAAAATTTCCTAAATTCACACTTAAATTTTACCAATCTCACTGTCAAAGTATATTTTTCTTATGTTGTTAGCCAAGAAAATCTCCCACATTTTTATTTAGAATAGTTCAAATTCTCGATCAAATTGATGAAAATTGACCCGCTACTTGTTATTCCGACAAAAAATCAGTTTTCTTTATTTCACACTTAAATTTTACCAATCTCACTGCCAAAGTTATATTTTTCTTATATTGTCAGCCAAGAAAAAATTAAATAGGAATTTGCCAAAGTATATTTTTCTTATATTGTCATCCAAGAAAATCTCCCACGTTTTTATTTATAATAGTTCAAATTCTCGATCAAATTGATGAAAAATTGATCCGCTACTTGTTATTATGTACAAAAGAACTCAAAAATTTCTTAAATTCACACTTAAATTTTACCAATCTCACTGCCAAAGTATATTTTTCTTATGTTGTCAGCCATTCAAATTCTCGATCAAATTGATGAAAATTGACCAGCTACTTGTTACTCTGTACAAAAAAACTTTAAATTTCTTAAATTCACACTTAAATTTTACCAATCTCACTGCCAAAGTATATTTTTCTTATGTTGTCAGCCAAGAAAAAATATAATGGGAATTTGTAGAGATCTAGGATTGAAGCTTTGACCTCCCAGTACACAAGACGTTTATAAAAGCACCACTACCACTCTACCACTACTTCACAAGTGAAATAATAATAGTGCGAATTATATTTGACATTTTTAGTGGGGGCAATGGTCCCCACTACCCCCTGGCTACGTCATTGCCTACTCGTATGGTGAGCATCTAATAGTCTCATACCAAATCAATCCTATTGTTCTAAGATCAATTGTGCTACTTATTTAGCCTAATCCCACGAGAAACGATAGAAGTACTAAATTAGCTATGAATTAAACTAATCTACGGTGATCAAGCATAAATTAACCAATCCAATTAATTAACCAAAATTAATTTGTAACCTGAGTGATTAATTATTAAAGCCTAAGTCTCACGAATTCGTTAAAGTGTGTGTTTCACATCTCGTCGGGCCCTAAAAAGAATTTAGTTACGCATAGGGTGTCCGACTGGACAGGCGGACCGTAAAATTGGGCAGAATACTAAATATGCTGAAATTCGGAAATAAAATACACGAAAATTATAACAACTTGACGAACTGATTTAGAACACAAATGAAAACGAAAGTAAAACTAAAGGAGCAGAAAATACCAACATGAAGAATCCAAATCATCCAAATGATACGCACAAACCGAAATCTCCAAAGCTAAACTAAGAAACGAAAGTAAAAATGTTTTTGTGTCTCCAAATCCTAACTAGATCGAAAGGAATAAATCTCTATTTCGGTTGTCTCTCTCTCGTGCTTGGAATGGTGTAAAGATGATCCATAATTTCGTCTGTCTCCCCTTCATATATATGGTGGCTCCTTGTCCTTGTAAAAGTAGGGTTTTTATATCCAATATGGAAATATATTAATTAGATATATCATATCCAATTATTTACATATCATCTCTTTCCTTATCCTTCACCTTCCTTCTCTACAATTTCGTCCAAAAATCAGTCTCTTAATCCCAAAATTGTGTCTGCCACCTCATCATCTCGTCATCACCACATCAACACTAAAATCTACAAGACAACACAGAAAATGCGGTCCAGCTGGCCAGGTGGGCGCCAAAACAGACAGAATTTGTATAGTACGAATTAGACTCATCAGAACTTGAGATAAATCATGTCAGACTGAGGAAAGATGATTTGAGATTGGAACACCTAGTTGAAAACATGAAAAGAACTAGGCTTATATCAGACAAGAGGAAGAGAAAATTGAATGTCCTGAGAGCCATAGCAGCCAAGAAGAAGCCTAAGTTCGAATAAGAGAATGACCTTCTCTATCCTTGGTGTGATACAAGGGTCCCGTTGGAATAGTCAAATGACTTGGAGCAAATCAAAGTATTATTCATCAAACTCTTCTACTTCTGGCAATCGTGGGCACATACATGAGGATTAAGAACAATGATGAGGTCTTCACTGAGTTTGTCATGCGGAGATCATTCAAGTTGTATCTTCTAGTCAAAGACTTCGCTGAAAAGACAAATCAGATCATCAAAGCTCCTGAGCTGAGATTCTTGAAGCCACCTATTGCTTGGGAAAACCTAGAATTCAAGACTGATTTTGCTAAGATAGAAACTAAATTTCTTAAGGCATGTACTGAGAAGAAATACACCAACGTCGAAAACAACTATAAGAAAAGGATTAAATTGAAATGTCTGGTGTACTACTCATATGAGCTGAAGCCCGAAGACATATCAGATGACAAGTTTGTGCGGATAATGGAGAACTTGAAGAAGACTCTCTAACTCATGAAGAATTTGAGAAGAGATACATGATCAAGCCTGAGCCTATGTAGTTTCAGATTCTCTTGTAATAGAATAGCTATAGCTTGTACTTTAACAATCACTAATTAAGTTGAACTATCCTTTGACCTGATGAGAATAACTGCTTGTCTAGGCTCCCGTATTTAAATTATTTTTATTTACTAACCCTCAGTTTTCTTATCCCAACTTGTGTTGGAAGAACTTTTCCTGAGTCTATTTTTCAGGATTAGAATAGGGTTTTAGCATCATAAAAATGGGGAAAATTATTGAGAAATAATATATGTTTTGAATGATCCCAAACCCCTATTTGACTGATGAACCAGACTGGTGTAATTGTTAGATTCAATCAGCTCGTGTCTGTATAGTCAGGCTGATATCTTTAATATTTTCAAATTAGGCTCACATAGAAAGTACTAGTCAGTCTGAGTTTTTGCTCTCAAGCTTATGTTACTCAGGCTGAACCAACTCACAGACTGAGATCTTCATCAGACTGCATTGAAGATTCAAAATGAAAGGTACAAGGCGCAGTATTCGAAATAGATGGTCAACGAAGAAAATGACAACATCCGAATCAACATCGACCAATCTCAGGTCGCCATGTCAGCCCTAGTCAAAGGCGACAGAATAGTACCTCGTATAGAATCTGCAGAACCAAGCAGAACTCAACATGTGTCCATGCATTCAATGCATAAGACCGTTGTTAATACGGAGCCAATAGGAGATGGATGGTGTTCAACGGATCTATTCCCTAGCTCGACTATAAATAACAGAAGACCTCTTACAACAAAAAAAATGGAATTTAAAACACGCTCAATTATATTCAAAGCTAAAAGAACTCGCTCTTACACTCATCTCTACTCACGTACATTAGTCAAGAAATTTCATTTCTTCTGTTTACACTCTAAGAAATCAGCTTATCTAAGCTTGGAGTCAAGAGTGTATACAACTCTTATTGTTGAACAAATCCAAAACCCCCTTTTCTTCTATTAGAAAGAACGAAGTTGATTGATAGATAGTTTGTTTAATAGTTAGATAGTTTGATAGTTTGCATGTGTTGATCTGCGCTTGTCAGTCTACAAGCATCTGATAGTGGATTCCTGCTGAGAAAGCAGAAGAGTGGACGTAGGATCTTATGCATCCGAACCACTATAGAATTATTACTGTTTTATTCATCTTCGCATACTATTCACTCGAAAAGCACACACACACGCACACACCTAAAGGGCCTATTATCTTTCCGCACTGAAACTGACTAATTGTATATTAGTCAGACTTGCTTTGATTTAAAAATTCCAAAGTTAGGCATTAGGTATATCCCCCTCCCCCCACACATGAATCTACACCCGGACCAGCAAAGGTTCTAATGATTTGTTTTGTTAGGCTTGTTTGTCAAATCTTTATGTGTTTTGTAACTAATGGAGTGCATGCCATCAACTTAGGAAGTTCTGGATCAATCTTGAATCTCCCTTAAGCTTACAATATTATAAGATGAATTGTTGTAGAACTTTCATTTACATTATAAGATGAATTATCTGAAGTCTCTTTGATAGAGTTCCTTGATTTTATGGGTTCCTTTTTACATCTTCCTCAGTGTCTAATGGCTATAGTTGTTTGTTATTTTCTTCCTCGATTCCTAGTTGGTCTTGATTTCTTGATTTCAAGGTGTTGCTTCATTTACTTCAAGGTCATTTAAGGAGGACATATTTGGTGTTGCTGAACTCTCTCTAGTTCATTACTAACTTTTGAAGATTAAGAATCTATGTTAAGAGATTCATATACTAACCTTTTGTATAGAATTTGATTTCTGGCTTTTTTTGGTATGATGGAAGGTGATTAGATTACCGGAATTGTTTTGAAGCAATATTCAACACATTTGAATATAGTGATGACATAAGGTTTAATTTGTTTTGATACAGATAACGAAAAAGTATATTAAAAAAATGGAAAAATGCTGTCAATTCGCGACACTTTTAAAGGCATAAATAAGTGTCGCGACTAAATATGACTTTTCGCGGCACTTCTATGGGTAGAAACTGCCGCCACTGTCTATGTGACTGTCTTTTTGCAGCACAAATAAGTACCGCCAATGTACATGTGCCTGACTTTTCGCGGCACTCTTCGCGGCACAAATAAATGTCGTTAATGCTACGTCAGCGTTTTTAGCAGCACTTTCATTTGTGCCGCGCGGGACTTTTCCCGACACGAGCATCTGCGGCACCCTCACGGCACATAAAATGTGCATATAAAAGTTTTAGCGACACAAAAAAAGTGCCGCTAAAATTTAAAAAAAAAGTATTATCAATGTAAAAGAATAACCATATTTAAATAAGATCAGAACTCAAATTATTTGGAGAAAAAAGTTATCAAATATCATTAAGATCACAATTGTATGTAGCTATAAATTCTTGAAATAGCAGCATCGAATAGGTCATATATCAATTCTCGTTCTCGAAAAATATAGAAAAGGGGTTATAACATATATTCGAAAGACGAATTTCTAATTTTTTGGACGGAAAAGGAAATTCAGTTTTATTTACTAAAATAACATAAGTCACGATAATGGAAAAAGAGAGAATTATAAAGCAGTTACCATATTTGTGGAATATATATATAGAGAGAGGGGGGGTTTGGTGTGAACAACCTTTTAGAGTATGAACGTATGAATATGTCCTAGGCATTTAATTTAATAAATAAACGATCCAGATTTAATTTGAGATTAGAAATAGTGAATTGCACTTACAAAACAAATCAATTGCACTTAAGGGTATAATTGACATGTTTTAGATAAAATTTATGTAACCGACTAATTCCACTACTTTTCATCTTATCTAATTGAAAACATGAATATATTCGATAAACAATCTCAATAAACGACCAAACGAAATTCCAACGCCACAAGATCGGTATTTTTGTTCAAAACCAATTTTTTTTTATCTTCAACCACAAAAACGCACAGGCATAACTTAAAGTGCAGTTTTTTTAATTCGAAAGTGCAGTTCATTTTAATCCGAATTGCATCTCATAATAATTCAAAATGTAGTTCAAATTAATTAAAAGTGCAATCCACAATAACTCAAAGTGCATCTCCTATCTTTTCAAAATGCAGTCTATATAAATTCTAAGTGTATTTTCTATTTTTTCGAAAAATTGGTAGAAACTTTTCAAAGTGCATCTTATAATAATTCAAAGTACAGTCTAAATCACTTAAAAGTGTCTCCTATTTCTTCAAAATGCAGCCTGATAATTCAAAAAGCAGTCCACGATTATTAAAAGTGCAGTTCATTTTAATTCGAGGTGTATCTCATAATAATTCAAAATGGAGCCGAAATCAATTCAAAGTGCAGTCCATAATAATTCAAAGTGCATCTCCTATTTTTTCAAAGTGCATCTCCTATTTTTTCAAAGTGCAGTCCATATTGATTAAAAGTATAGTGCAAGCGGTTTTTAAATATGATAAAGAATAATATCGAGACTCAAATATATAGGTTGCAGTTATCAATATCTATAATTAAATGTAATATTACTTAATTAGCCTTTAAGTGCAATAAAAATTACACTATAAGTGCAATTCGACTATTTTAGTTAAATAAGAAAATCAAACCGTTCAATTCATTAGATAAAATGCGTAGTTTTGTTCACACGTTCACACCCTAACAGGTTGTTCACATTTGAACATCCACCTATGTGTGTGTGTGTATATATATATATATATATGTGTGTGTGTGTGTGTGTGTGTGTGGATCTGATGAGAACCATCCTTAACGTGAGAACTGTGAACCCCGCATAATTCTTATATATTTTATGCACAATTCTTATATTTTTTATGCAAAAAAACTGTAATTTTATATTTTTATCTTCTGCATAAAAATATAAGGATTAGGCATAATGTAAAATTACAGGTTTTTTTGCATAAAAAAATAAGGCTTATGCACAAAATATGATTATGCATGGTTCTCAGTTCTCACATTAAATATTGGTTCTCACATGATCCACTCCATATATATAGGAGGAGGTTCAAATGTGAACAGCCACTTATCGTGTGAACACTGCACTTTATATATATTTTCCAAATACGAAGTGACTTTGTTTTGTCTTCCACACCATTAAGAAAAACAATTATTCAGATCAAATGTATTATTGTAATACATCATATATGGTAAAGATATAAGAATTCCATTTTTAAGAAAAAGTTATCAATTTATTTACGCTAAAAATATCATGCAAATTTCATTAAGAACTCGAAAAATATCATGGGTATACGTATAAGTAGGATGAGAAAATGCAGCATTATAAAGCAAACAATTCGAAGATATGAAAAATAAATTACAAGCTACTACCTCTCTTCCATTATTGTAGACAACTTTCTTTCTGTTATGGGAATTAAAAAAGTAAATGATAAAGTATGAGAAAAAGTAAATGATAATGTAGGAAATAGAAGATGAGATAGAATAGATTATAAAGATACAGAGAGAAGATGATAAAGTAAAAGATAGAATGATATTTATTTATCAAATTCGGGAAGTGAAGATCATTATTGGTGGGATGTCCCAATCGGGAAATATGGCCAACAATAGTGGGACGGAGTAGTGCTCCCTTCACCCCACTCCATTAGTCTACTTTCTTTTTGGCACAAAAATTAAATAAAGTTGTTTGTCATGTGTAAAATAGTTCTCCCTCCGTCCCCCTTGACTTGTCCACTATACTCGAAATGAATATCCCATGATTTATATCCACTATCCAAAATAAAAATAAATTATACTTCCACTTGACTTGTCTTGTTTTTCTTTTCGGGTTGTTACACTTGACTTATCTTGTTTCTTAAAATGAAAAATAATTACTACATAAACTTCCATTTTTTCTTTGTGGGTACTACCTTCCTACACACAACCAACCACTTATCTTAATATCAGTGCTGAAAAAGTACAAGTCCGGTGGGACGAAAGGATTACCACTATTCAACCTCCTGAATCCACCTCTTTTTAACTTTACACCATCTTTCCAACCTTTATAGACCCACCACTTTTCACTTTACACTCAATACTTTGATTTTCGTATCTATTTCAAAGTGGATATGAATAATGGGACGGATGAAGTATAATGTAGTGTAGTCGACTAGAGTATTTTTTAAATTTAAAAAAAAGTGAACTAATTGAATGAAACAACCCCAATAATAAAATTGAACTAATGAACTGGAATGGAGGGAGTACCACTTACCCGTATCATATCGTATTAATGACACTATCAATCTAAAAGTCTCACTTTTCTTCAAACAAATTCAAAATTCATTTAGACAAAATAATTTTTTTTAAAAAATGCACACTACTACATATTTTTGCTAGACAATATTCCTAAGGTGAAATAAAGCTACCGCTGAAATAAAAAATCTTTAATTTAGCGCCCAAAAAGGGTATCATCTTCATACATTGGAGATATTTCTGAGCGACATAATTATAAATAATTAGTACCTCGTTATTCATCAAAGCCACACAATCACTTCCCCACATTGCCTCGACCTTTGATATTACGTGAAGAAATGGTCCAACGTTCTTCACAAAATCCCAATACAATATGTTAATGAATTACCCACGAACCCTCCCCTCAAACATCTTCAATTGCTTATTCCAAAGTCCGAAACACCTCGTTCTTCATGTCAAACGACAACACAAGGCATTGACGATATCTCGTTCGCACAATAATTCGACTCGCGAACCAGTGGAAAAAAAGGATCCCTTTCCGGACAAAGATTTCATGGACTTTATGATCTATTATAGGTTTTGGTCAAAAGTGTTGCTGTCGGACAACACCCTCCAAGAATTCGTCTTACTTGAATATAACGAGACATGCGGTTTCAGAAAATGCACTACTTTGTAATCTTGTGAAACGTTGTCGAAACCAAATCCGGCTCTGCTGCTAGACATCGTATTAGAGTATGTTGTCTAAACTAGGGTTCCATATGATGAAAGGTGATATCACCTTACACCTATGCCGAATGCAAATCAAACCGTTAGCTTGTCCAACAATTCTCAAGGGCGAACCCATCTTCTTGTCCTCATACCAACTAGGCTTTAGGTAGTAATTGAGGGCTTTCCCGATAATAATGATTTCTCCGCCGTCTAAGAGCAACCTTGACACTTTCGTAATCCGATTTTGAACAAATTTGAATCCTAGAATTATGCCGTCATCTTTGTTGCCGTTGTTGGCATGTTGCACAATGTGCAATTCTTGGAATAATTGAGAATCGATTATGTCTCGCCAGGATTTGCAGACTGTTTTAAATCTCAAGAGGGATTTGACGGATAGACGCAAGAGGCCGTTTATGTAATTAATTTTTGCATAAATAAGAACTAAAATAAAAGAATGAACTTACTTTCTGGAGAGGGGCTGCACTTTTCAACTCTGAACGAATGGTTTTATGTGAAGAATGTCTTTTAAAAGAATCCCCATTCGGGTCTTCTGCTTAACGCATACTAATATAGAGTTTCAGGTGGATTTAAATAAACGGAGATAATTAGTATTAAACCTTGAAAAATCTTATCCTATCCATGATTTTGGTGAAATTAGTTTAAAATAATAATTTTAAATGAATTGTAAAATATATTTGTACTGAGATAAAGATGTAAAGATTGTATGAATGGCAAATTCTTCAATGATCATAATATTCTCAAGATAAAAGAATTCCCACATTTTTAATAAGTACACAACTCGAATTCTTTGATGGAAAAAGTAATCAAATACCATTAACGAGATAGGTTTCATCACTTCAAGGCCCGAAAAGAAATAACAAAAATCATGACTCTCATTTATAATTATAGTGTATTTTTGTATTGGGATATAGATCATATAGTGTTAAGATTCGTGCATTTATTTATTTACAGTTGCGTATATGGATGCTAGATTCTTAAAACACTATTAATCATATTTTCCTAAATAGTCACTATTGAACTTTGATGAATTGGTCTTAAGTTTTTTAAGCCAAATTGATTCCCATAATATTGAAATTTGACTAAATTGATCACTCTATTAATTTTTTCGACAGTCAATATTAATTAATTATCGAGATTTTTCAATTTTATTAAAATATTATAAATTGCATGTATTTTTTTTTTCTGATGACCTATTCGGTCAAATTTATCAAGTTGAGGACTTGTTTCATCAAAAACTTTTTTTTCTGTAATTTTTTTAATTAAAAATGATTAGTCAATGAGATTTCAAAACTTTGATTTCCATAATCTTGATCACTTTCAAATCTCGGCCCAAAATTGTAAACCATAATATAATGGAGCAAAACTTAGCTCCATTTTGATACGCAAATTAAATCATAAGCTGTAGATTTGCTTTTCTTTGTCACTCGTGAGCTGACTTTATGGCTTTTAGTTTTAGGAACATTAGAAAATGTAAGGAAACAAAAGCAACAACATCTTCAGCATGAAGCAAAGCACATATCCATTACCATTTCAATTTTCAAGTCAATACCCCCTTCAACCATTTCACCCTTTTTAGGTTTTCTCACTTTTTTTCCTAACAAAAGTACTAATTAGCTTTTATATTCTCTCTCTTCCTCTCTCTCAACCCTAATTTATTATTATTATTTTCATATAAACCAACATAATTAGTCATCAAATGTCCTTCTTTAACTGGATCTGACCTAATTAAAGAGGCCCAACAGTGAGCTTTAGACGTCAGACATCCACAATCTTCAAATTGATTGAAAATAAAGCTAAATATCACATGATAACTATGTTGACAAAGCTCATAGCAAGATTACAAATAATTTGAATTATTTTGTATAATAAACTACAATTTGAAATATATTAATATTTTCTTTAGATTGTAATCACCATAAATGGACAAAGCTTTAATAAAAAGAGACGTAAAAAAGGGGGAACCGCATAATCTTTTTCTTAAACAGACTGCGGAAAAAGAAAAAGGGAAAAGAAGGAAAAAAGTTAGCAGCCATTCCAACTATAAATTAAGCCCCCCATGCAATGCAAGTCAACACCCTCATCCTACACATAATAATTCTTGAAAAATATGAACAAATTCAATTTCATTAGAGATGGAGAAACCAAGCTGCCTCCTGGTTTCAGATTCCAGCCCACTGAAGAAGAGATCGTCTTTCAATACTTGGCCCGCAAGATCTTCTCTTGTCCTCTACCCGCTTCCGTCATCCCAGAAATCGACGTGTCCAATCTCTCGAAGCTTCTAGGTTCGTCATTTTGAGTGTGTTTTTTTTTACCTTGTATTTGGAGTTGCTTAGTTTCATGAAGCTTATATATATGTGTGTGGTTTTCTTTTACGTTCAGATCTCTCGAAGCTTCTAGATGATTCGGAGAGGGAGAGGTATGTGTTTGCCAAGAGGGAGATGAGCATTCTTGGGAATGTGAATAAGAGTAGTAGAGGAAGTGTTGGTTTCTGGAAGGAGACGAGTTCGGATAAACGAATTGTTTGTTCGAAGAGGATGCCGATTGTTGGGATTAGAAAGACGTTAGTGCTGTACAGGGGGAAGCATCCTCGTGCTGTGAGGACTGATTGCTTCATGCATGTCTACTGCATTGCACTCCACCGCAAGCAGGGTGGATTGATTCAGATAGGAGAGTGGGTTTTGTGCCACGTGTTTTCGAAGAAAAGGAGTGCGAGATCTGAGGTTTGTAAGCAGCAAAGTTGTGATCATTTAGTGACGGAAGAGATGAGTGAGAGTGATGCAGATTCTTGTTCATCATCTTCTGAATCCGAGTCGGATTCTAGTGTTGTTAGTGAGGCCTTCTCAGCTACTGATGGTGTTTAGTTTACTTCATAGTATTCTTGCTTGTAAGGCTCTAATGGAATTAGCGTTTGAGGTAGTTGATTCGTTGTATGCATTGAAATAAATGAATTTATTCGAGCTAATTTGATTTAGTATTATATTATTATTATTGTCTAAAAGAAAGAAGAAAAAAAGTCATTTGTGGTAACTTTTACAAACTACCAAGTCAACTTTTGCATGTGTTGTAATAGGTTGTATGAGAAGCAAGCAAGGCATATATGCTTCTCTCTCTAGCTTTATGCATGTAAAGAAAATCTCTTTTGAGAAGAGCGCATGCATGTAAGAACATCTCCACATGTAAATATGTATTATTACTGCTCAAAAGGTGTTCCTCTAAGAAATAAAAGACCCAATTTACATAGTATTAATTATTAATTTTCCTTCTGTTTTGGCATATTCTATCCATGCTTCTTGACTTGAGGTGATTTGCCCTAAACTTGCGGAAGTTTTCAAGATGGTCATCCTCTTTATATATGTTTCCTTGCATTCCCTTGTGCCACGCTGACTTCATCAGAATGGCCCAATATTTTATTGGTTTATTACCATATATACTTTTCTCCTCCAAAAATCAACATACACTATAATCAAAATTTTCAAAAATCTACTACGTTCAAGACAACCTCATCAACACCAAACTATTACCAAATACTACCTTCACTTTCTCCCTCCTAAATCCTACCAAAAATGCTTCCATCCTTCCTCCTACCATTCTCACTCTAATTTATCCTTCATCTCATTCTTTCCCCCATAATTCTAGCTCAAAACCCATTCCCCCAAGGCGAATGGCACCTCTTGCACGAGAGCATTGGCATTTCAGCCATGCATGTGCAGATGCTGAAGAACAACAAAGTCGTCATCTTCGACCGCACCGATTTCGGACCTTCCAAGTTCCAACATCTCCCTACCCAATGGCAAATCGCCACGATCCAAACGACAAGGTTCTCCAAACAGACTGCACCGCTCACTCCATTTTATACGACGTCCGGACTAACGCCTTCCGGCCCTTGACCGTTCAAACCGACACGTGGTGCTCATCCGGTGCGGTTCTTCCCAACGGTACTCTTGTTCAGACCGGAGGCTTCAACAACGGCGATCATGCTGTACTGACGTTAGCAGCCTGCAGCGGCGGGAGGTGCGACTGGGTCGAGTTTCCTCGTTCTCTGTCGGAACGGAGATGGTATGCTTCGAATCAGATTCTACCCGATGGCCGGATAATCGTGGTTGGCGGGAGAGCGCAGTTCAATTATGAATTTTACCCGGGAGATTCGAGAGCTATTAGGTTTGACTTTCTAAGAGAAACAAGAGATGGATATGAGAATAACTTGTATCCGTTTCTCCACCTGCTACCCGATGGGAACTTGTTCGTCTTCGCTAACCGACGGTCAATCGTGTTTGACTACAAGAACGACCGGGTAGTTGGACAGTTTCCCGCCATCCCGGGCGGCGACTCGCGGAACTACCCGAACCCGGGGTCGTCGGTTCTGCTTCCGATTGACGAGAACGTTGTTCCGGTGACCGCGGAGGTCATGATATGCTGGGGCGCGTCGCACAACGCGTTCCATCTGGCGTCGAAGGGGACGTTCCTCCGCGCTAGCAACACGTGTGGGAGGATCACAGTCACCGACGGCAAGCCGGTTTGGAGGATGGAGAAGATGCCGGCGGCGAGGGTGATGAGCGACATGGTGCTTCTACCGAATCGGAGACGTGACCGTGATCAACGGAGCTGGGTCCGGCGCGGCGGGGTGGGAGGCGGGGAGGAATCCGATGACGAGCCCGTACATTTACAGACCTAGCGCCGTTGTAAGGAGAAGGTTCTAGGTTATGGCCGCCGCCGTGCGGCCGCGGATGTACCACTCGACGGCGCTGCTGCTGAACAACGGAAGAATTCTGATCGGCAGCAGCAACCCTCATATTTACTACAACTTCAGCGACGTCGATTTTCCGACGGATTTAAGTCTGGAGGCTTTCTCGCCGCCTTACCTTTCACCCTACTACGATCCGATTAGGCCAAGTACTTTACGAATCCGCGGCGCAGTGAGGTACAACGAGACGTTCACGTTGAAGTCCAGCGTGCCGGAGCTTCTAGAAGCGGGCGCCGTTTCCGTTAGGAGCTTCTAGAAGCGGAGCCTTTCAACACGCCCTCTTTCTCGATGAATCAGAGGATGGTGGTGCTCAGGGGGATTGGGGTATCGTGCCTCTGCTCCGAGACTTATTCTGTCGCCGTGATGGGGCCGTCTTCGCTTGAGATCGCTCCGCCGGGATATTAATTATGTGCTGTTCATCGTACACGCCGACGTCCCCAGTATGGGATTGTGGGTTCACCTTCGGTGATATCATGCATGGGGACTATATTTTAATTCTCTTGTGTGGTAAATTACTTGGAAAAATGCACGTATGAGAGATATATTTACTGATCACATGTAAATATACAGTTACTTGATTGTTAAAAGGACTTCCCAAATATGTTCTCAGTTTCATGTTCGACTAATTGTTCAAGGACTTTCCAAATATAATTAATTTTTTGTCTTCAAAACTGCTAATTCAAATCACCTAAACCTTTGTGATTCAAGTTTATGTTTATGTTTATTTGACACAAAGTTTTGTGGACAATTATTAAATGAAGACATATGTCATGATTTTATTTGACACAAAGTGGACATCATTTTGATATGAAAAAATTGAATAAGTGATCTAATACGTGTAGGGATAAAAATAATAGTGTTAGTGGAGTACCATTTTTCTTACCGCCCAAAATAATACTATATTTTTAGAAATATCAACTAGGATATAGTTATTCAAAGATGGGTGAATTTTTTTTCATATCGTATAGAAAAGTTCAAGAGATTTGAAAAACGTAGCATCGTACTATACATTTTGACATACTGTAAATCTGCATACTGAAATTTCATTATGAAATATTTGTCATATTGGTATTGTCTCGTAATTAAGTAGATGTGATATCCTAATTTTCTTTACAAGGTTTAAGAAGATTAATTGGTTCTATAGTTATATATTAAAAGATTCACACCCCGCATGAAAATTCTTTTGATTCCAACAATAATCAATTTTTTAAATTTACAAATTTTCATATAAAATTGAGTTGCATAAATTGTCGTATAAAGTTCGATTAGTAGGATAGCTTGTACTACGAAAATTACAATAGTGTGTAATCCTAGAGTTTATATCAACATGATAGACATATTTTTACTTACTCATAGGGTAAACAATACGGTTAGTATATCTCGCTACATAAACCTAGGCCATGCTAAATATATTTATGTAACCTTAGTCTGTGCTAACCACTAATTACTGTAATACCTCGAATTTTCCTACGAGTAAATATATATATATTGACATTTAGAATTAGGGATTTAAAAGATTCACACCCCAACAAAGTCGTTACATTTTTTTAATAAGGGTATACGTTGGATACGAGCATAATCATACACTCATGCATGCAGTATAAACTTGTTAGTATTTTCATGACATATATATATATATATGTGATAAATGGGTGTGCTAGGTTTTAATACTCAAACTTATATATTAGGATTATAGATACATGCATATATATATATATATATATATATATATATACATTGCGTGTAAAGTAGAGTTGGAATTTGTAACAACTCCACATTGAAATTGGTGGGTAGGTTGAGCACAAGTCTTGCCTTCCTCTCCCACGTGGCTCTCATGCAAATGGAGGGATGATAGGCTAGGTAGTAGATATCATGATCATCTTCCCTTTAAATAATTGATGCCATTTAATTTGACTCAACACCCAAATCACAATCTCTATTCACAAAAGTAAGAGTACTTCTTCATCTTTTTGCCTAGGTTGGGAGGGAAACAATTCTTAGGAGTTCTTAGTAGCTAGTGTAATACATCAAGTAAGTATCTCTTTCACCTTGTTATACTGTACCTCCTTTTCTTCCTTGGTTGCTATGAACATGATGCTCTTGAGATAGGATAGTGTCGATCTTGGTGTTGTCGAGTTAAAAATTGGTTCGTTTTGTACTTGCTTGAAGGGGTATGGCATTGCATGTGGAAATCTAAGCTTAGGAAGTAACTTCCTTGATTTATTTTCCTTACTATGGTTCTTTCAACTCAAATGTTCTTAGAGATGCATTGCATGCTACATGCATAATGTTCCCTAGGATAATCATGTAAGGTTATGATAGATTTCACCTAAGGTCCTATAAGGATAGCAAAATCTTGTTTAAAAATCCGACTAGAGTGGATGGATTTTATGCAGAATATATTTTCGAGTTTTACTGTTCTACCGAGAGTTCCAAGGCTAAATAATCGATCTTTTGTTACTTGAAAAATTCCAGAAAAATTATATAAATGCAATTTAGGATGTCTTTAATATCTCTACAAATTTTGGTGATTTTTGGACAATTCTTTATATTTTTAATAAATTTGCACTCTTTACTGCCGAAAAACCATGCATTCGGGATAGGACTTAGAAAAATGTTCATATCTCACTCCAAAAATATGATTTTGACTTGATTTTTTTTCCTAAATACTCTACACACTTAGGTCTTTGTAAAAGTATTTATTTCGTATTTTTATTATATGCATGTAAAAGCAGTTTAATATAAACTTTCGACAGTTAATCGGAGCATGCGTTCAGTAGAGTAGATTTTGGTGGGAAATGTTCGGTATTTTTTTGAAGTCGTCACTTATCCAACTAGAATGAAATTTTGATATGATACCTCTATGCATGTTCCTTGAGTGTGTGTCAAATATTAGAATTTTTCTAGTACTTTTGGTCCCACAACTTGTAGCTAAGTTATAGTAGGACAAAAATTGTCCCTATTAGTACAGTGGGTACTGTTTCAAGTATAACTCTTAGAGGATTTATTATTTTGATATGAAACCAATTCTAGTATAATCTAGACTCGCTATGGAATCTATATATATAATACTATAATTTATGGTGTTAATTCGTGGTATGTGGAACTTATTTAATATAGGTCTTCTGCAGAGGCCTAATAAAATAAATCGTAGTACTCGATATTAGATAGGAAAGAGAAGTAGAAGTAAGTACCAATATACGTACTACGTTCCACGTTCGAGACGACTAAACCTAGGAATTGTTGTAGGACTGGACGTGGAGGAATAACTATTGCGGTCGGAACGACTCGTAAAACAACTCAGTGCAATACAAGGTGGGTTTATATTTTTCTATAAAAGTATGTTTGAGTTATTAAGCTCTGTTATATACACAAATTATGGATGTTCATGTTTTTACTCTCTATTGGCTTAAATGCTTCTACTTGAATGATATTGGTTTCGCCAATAAGAAAGGAAACGATCGGGCTCTAACTAGGCGAAAGGTTTTCTAGTTAGAGTTAGTGTACACAAATGTTACGAAGTTAGTCTTAGGTGAATGTGTTTCCCTAAGACTAACGAAGAGAAAGGGGCGTAGAATGCACCAATAGTTGAGAAAAAGAAAGAATGGCCAAATGAAATGTTTTGGTATTCATGGAATGCTCTTTTGTTCTAAAACTTTCTATGTTATACCGTTTCACATGAACAGTCCATTTTCAAAGATTTGACTAATGTTTTTATCAAATGCTTAACTCACGGAGTACATTAGTACTCAGCCCAAATGTTTTCAAAATATTTTCAGGTTGAGAGGCAAATGGCGACGGAAAGAGCTGAGGAGGGGGTTAAATCGTGGATGTTTTTTTACACTCTTTTAGAAATAAGTGATTCAAATACTTTATGTTTTATTAACTTTTGGGATTCTTAACCACCTTCGATTATGTAGAATATATATATAATCATTTTACAAATAGTTAGTATTAAATTATGTATTTTAAAATACAAGAATATTCCAGTTTCTACAAGAAGGTATGAAATATGTATTATAACATTCTTTCCGTGGCGATTCGACCTCTGTGATCCTTCGTGGGGGTCGGGGCGTTACAATTACTGTATTACTTCAAAGCATTTCCAATTAATACTTCAATAATCCTAGACCCATCAAACTTAATTTCATCAAATTAGGATATCTAAGAAATCAAGTCGGCACTCCAAATAAAAACTTAAGAACACCAAGGTTTCTGCAAAAGAATATAATTAAAATTCTCGCAACTCATCTCGTAACAAGGCAATTTAAATTCCTAATAAGATAAGTACTGTAATTAGAAATTATAGCACATAAGCTTATTAAATCTTAATTTTGAATAAATGATAGTATGAGGTTTATAATCTGTTGAAGCGAAGAACTATACTATATAAATGTCATGATTTTATAAGGTTTAACCACCACTAGGATTGGTGTATCAAAATCTCCTACTAGACTAAAGTGATTAACATACGAATACCTTAGGTCTAATATGATATTCTGACTTACTCGGTTTTGAACTCTTCCTAATAGAATAGATAAATGATAAAATTAATCTAAGGAATATTGAAGTCGTATGTGCTGAAAAATATTGAGGTCGGTTCATGGAGTTGCATATTGTGTTGAAAAATATTAAAATAATTCCGAAAGATAGGTGTTGTGAATTAGGATTTGAAAGTTATTATAATTATTGAGGAATAAAGATTTAAATTACAATTAAGTGTAGGATTCCTCTAGTAAGAGATATTGAACGAGAGAAGTAACATACCACTTTGGTGGAGAAGCTATATTATTGTTATCAGCAGAAAAGCAAGGTCGGTTTTACTTTCTAAAACTATTTTGAGTTATTAAGCTCGATGAAATTCTTGTTTATCCATGAAGAATGTTTTTGTGCGTTCTACAAGTTTAATGCTCTGAGTTTAATCGATCGAGGTTCTTCAATGTCCTAACACACTAGTTGAGGATTGTGTACACGTTTGTTAGTAGTACTGAAATGAGTTGATTTCCATTATGTGCTAACTAGTTGGAGAGGACCTATGAGCTTAGTCTAACGGTTGGGATCTCTGGGTCAAGACCCGATGTCAGATATTTATGGGAATCACTGGGTTTTAACCCAAAGTTCGAGAGCAAGGAGAATAGAGTAAGAGTAACTATAGAACGTGACAGCGCGCACACACAAGGTTATGAGTGTTTGTATGTTTGAAAGTGACTTTTGTTTTAAAATCTAACGGTTGGAGAGGACCTATGAGCTTAGTATGTGCTAACCAGTTGGAGAGGACCTATGAGCTTAGTCTAACGATTGGGATCTCTGGGTCAAGACCCGAGGTCTGATGTTTATGGTAGTCACTGGGTTTTAACCCAAAGTCCGAGAGCAAGGGAAATAGAGTAAGAGTAACTGTAGAACGTGACAGCACGCGCACACAAGGTTACGAGTGTTTGTATGTTTGGAAGTGACTTTTGTTTTAAAATCTTCCAAGTCATATAGTTTATAAGTAGATAAACTTATTGTGAAATGTTTATAAATTGGTTTACCCACTGAATACAATAGTGTTCATCCCCAAATATTTTTAAATATTTTCAGGTTGAGTGGCTTGTGAAAAAGGGCAGAGCTGAGGCAAGGCTTTTTGTTGTATATAAACGGTTTAGCTTGTTTTCTTTTGATGAAAACATTGAAGTTGAACTTGTATATAGTTGACAAGGCTTTTGATGTACTTTACTTTTCTATTACAAGTTTGCTATGACTTGGTCTATGCCAAGTCATAATTTGAACCCGTAAATATTAGTTGGCGAATTGTCTTTGTTCTGATATATTTCATCTTCTTTTGTGAGGTGTTCTCTTAGTTAACCGCTCTTTATGGAATATATATATTTCAGTTTATTTATCTTTCCTTTCTTTTCCGCTTCTTTTCTCCAACCTCAATCGCATCTTGGCTTTAATATGTTCCCTCGAGAATTGGGGTGTGACAGTATAACCATACTTTCATTATATACCTTGCTTTACGTAAGTTCGTTTCATGTCGAAATTTTACAATATTGTACTCCCTCCGTCCCGCTTCAAGTGACTCATTTTCCTTTTTGGGCATCCCGCTTCAATTTAAATTCATTTATCACAAATTATTTTCTACTTTATCATTTATCTCTCCTACTTTATCACTTCTTTATCATTTTTCTCCTACTTTATCATCTTTTCTCTCTTATTTTATCATTTATTCTCTCATTATCTTACTCATCTTCTCTCTCTTACTTTCTTATCTACTCATCTCTAATGCTTTATCATCAATTTTCTTAGTTTCTGCGCCGAAAAGAAACATGTCACTTGGAGCGGGACGGAGGGAGTAGTATATACCTAAAATTTGGTGATACCAAATGTTCGTATTGCAATATATGTGTCACATGTCAACACATTTATAAAATGTAACACACATGGAGTATAAAAGTGTGACATTAAAGTTTTTGCGGTAGCAATGATATACCGCGATATATAAAAAATATTGTTAACATATTGAATTTTATGTTATGATATTCAATACTTTCAAATTTTTAGTGGTATATCAAATTTTTAATATTTTCAGTGGTATATCAAATTTTTAATATTTTTAGTGGTATATCAAGTTTTCAGTGGTATATCAAATTTTTAATATTTTTACCACACTATAGTTTTTTTAAAAATTACTTAATTTATACATATATCAATATTATAGAAAAATAAATAAATAAACAAATTAAAATTGACTCTTTTTTGGGTGGCGTGGGTGGTTACCCCACCAACAAGGGGTGTAACGGTTCAGTTCGGTTCGGTTTTTAGTACAATTTAGGAACCGAACCGAACCACTTAGAAATGGTTCGGTTCGGTTCGGTTTATCGGTTCTACCTTTTTTAAATCCTAAATAGATTTTTTTGAACCATAATATTTCATACATGCTTAACGTGAATGAAATCCAAGCACGACAACTCCAAAATTTTAACAAAATATAAATATACTAAACATAACTACAAAAGTTAATCTCCAACTAGGGCTCCAAAATATTAACAAAATATAAATATACTTAACATAACTACAATAGTTAATCTCCAACTAGGGGAAACAAATTCATGACTCCACAATCCACCTAGGCAGTAGCAAAATGAAACAACTTCATGACTCCACGTAAACGGATGAACTAAGAACTCCCAGAAAAAATTCCTACGGATGACGGACTTGCTGTTCAACTTTTACGTACGTTTTGGTAGAAAAAGTGAAAATAGTATTAAGAATGAATTGAGAAATGAAAAAGAAGATGGAAATGAGAATTAAGAAGATTGAAGAGTGGTGTAGTCAGGACTCAGTTGTGCGGCGTGTCCTACTGCCCTAGTGTAATAGTAGTATTAGCATCTCTTTTTTAATTTTTTTAATTATATATTTACATTTGTATCAATTACCTACTATACCCCTAGTAATCACATATTAGTATAATACCTAGTAAGTAAGTAGTAGGTAGTATTAACAAAAATCTTTATATTTCATTCTGTTTCATTGGTTCGGTTCAGTTTGAGCGGTTTCTAAACCTTTCGAACCGTGAATCGAACCGATTGTAAACGGTTTCGAAAAATATAAATCAAACCAAACCGAATCGTATTTTTCGATTTAATTCGGTTCGATTCGATTCTGTCGGTTTCGCGGTTCGGACCGGAACCACTCACACCTCTACCACCAACCCTTCCGCTCCGAAAGGGACAAGATACAAATGCCCCGCTCTATTCCTCCACAGCTAACCAAACAGAGGTTCAACACTCCCTCTCTGTTTATTTTCTTTTTTCGTTTTAGTGATCCCAGATTTTTCAACATCTTTTCCATTTTGTCTCCTTGAATGCTACTTACTTGCACTTGTTTTTGAGCGCACAGATACTGAATAAGTAGGTGCATAGCTCGTGTTGGTTGGTTGTATAAATTTACTGTCAACGATTTATGCGGCGTGCGATTTGAACGAGATTTTTTTTTGCTTGATCAGGTAGGAGCAATAGATGATTAAGTAGGCATACTGATGTTTATGTATGTGTGTATGATCTGTTGTGTTGTTTGATGTTGATTAGGGAGTTTGGGAGAGAAGCACAATGTTGGGAATTTTTAGGAGAAAAGCTGCCTACCTAGGCAATCCTGCTTTTTTGGTAATACTTTTTTCTTCTAATAGATTCGCTTTTTGTTGGTTCATATATTGACTGCTTTCTATTCTCGACTATAATGTGTGTGTTATATGGACTTGATCTCTGGTTTGAAAAGGGTTTGGAGCATGGAATTCGAGTGATTGCATCTCGGGCTCTGTCTTCAGGAAAGGAGGTAATATGCCTCCATTTTGTACCATGTGTGTTTGTTGAGGCCATTGCGAAGACTAATCTTTTGATATTTGCTAGTAAATAATTGTAAACCTTATATCTACAAAAAAATCTTTCGATTTTTAGTACTGATCTTGATGGCTTCTCTGGTTCCATTGCTCTGGGAAATTATGCTACATCTGATAATCTGTTTCTTTATTACCTCGCCAAGCATACACTTAGGAGCTATTTATATGAATTAACGGAGTTAGATAGGACTGGAATGTTTTATGGACTAGAATGATCCTATGATTGGTATGTCCACACAATGAGGGACATAATGAAACATCAATTTATTTATTTTATCTTATAAATTGTGCAAGTATTTTGTACAATATGTCTACTCATGTTCATCAACTCATCAATTCAGATGACGGTTCGTGATGCTTTAAACTCAGCACTTGATGAAGAGATGTCAGCTGATCCAAAAGTCTTTTTAATGGGTGAAGAGGTATGACGGAAGTTTAAACCACTTCACTGAAGCAAAAATGATTAAATTGGATATTTGTTAGCTATTTGACACTGTTAACTAAGTTATTGTTTTATAGGTTGGCGAGTATCAGGGTGCATATAAGGTTAGTATGAGTTCAATCATGGAGCCATTTAACCAAAATTACCGTCTATTGCTAATTTGATGTCCGTTTACTACTAGATTTCCAAAGGGCTTCTCGACAAGTATGGTCCGGAAAGAGTTCTGGACACACCCATCACTGAGGTTGGCCATTATCCCGTTCACATGAATTTTATATTTATCATGTTGAGTCATTGACATGATCTTTTTAAATCTGATTAAGCTGGAATCTCATCTCAATTTTGTATTTCCATAGGCCGGGTTTGCTGGAATTGGAGTTGGTGCAGCATATTACGGTCTAAGGCCTGTAATTGAGTTTATGACTTTTAATTTCTCGATGCAGGTTAGATTTCTCTTCATCATCATAATGTTTATGGCTTCATAGTATTTATATATTTAAAACTTGTGTTAATTTTCTCCATTCCACCCTCAAAGTTCAATTCTTTGTTGTTACAATTTCTTCACCTACTATAAGGTTTGATTCAAACTTTGGTACGTGGTATGAGCAGAGAGGCACGTGGTATATTGATGTGCTTTGAGCTACATCTTGACACCACTATCCTCTGGAGGCATTAGCCAATCCTTAAGCCAACTTTAATGCAACAAAACTAGTTTGGAGGAGTGTAATGTTACTGATGTAGGCAGCTGACAAGTTTTTTTGCTCCAGGCCATTGACCACATCATTAATTCGGCTGCGAAATCAAATTACATGTCTGCCGGTCAAATATCAGTGCCTATTGTTTTCAGAGGCCCAAATGGTGCTGCTGCTGGTGTAGGTGCTCAACATTCTCAGGTATGGGGTCCCACTTTATGATCGCTGGGAATTTGAAACTACCTTCTAAGATTCATTGTTTGATAGCTGCACTAAGTAAGCTGGAAAGTGTATTCACGAGCTTATAGAACCAACTGGATAACATCATCCCACAACCTGATAGTTGACTCTGTGTAGTTATCTATTATGGATACGGAGTCTTAAGAAGACAATATGACTCATTATAGTTTGACATTATCTTTCATAAGTGAGTGCCTTAAGTTCCAGGCAAGAAAGCACAAACTGACAATCCAGATAGGAAGTTCATATGTATTACCTCCATGCCGCAAAAATCATATAAAACTTTTTCGACATAATAAGAAAGAAAATTAAACCCTGTATGCTGGCTTCAAAGCCCTTTCCTTGTTACAACTTAGTAAAATAGATGGGAGAGAATTTTAATTTGTTTAAATTCTAGATTTTACATAATTTCATCTCGTTTAACAAATGCAATTATTTGCTGATTATCTCTGTAAAACAGATTTATTTACTATTGGGAGTTGAGCTTCAACTGCACTTCCAACTTTTCAAATTTGAATATAAATATTAAACTTTGAATTTATTAAATTGAAGTCACTTGGTATAGATTACTCGTCTTCAAGGTAAATTTGCTACTTGGGGTTGTATGTAGGCACCTACCAGTTACTCTTTTCAAATTACAGTCCTCTTTCAATTTATGGGATGGTATCTTATTTTTGGAATTGAAATGGAATTTAAAAAATGGAGTAATCCATACGCTAAAGTATCTTTACCATATTATCCAATTTGAACTAGCGTACAAACCCAACAGGAAATGGAAATATTTTCACTTTTAAATCTTTAATTCGCTCTCTTTCTTTTTTTTTTTTTCCTTCTTTGTTTTTACCTGAACTGTCGGCTATTTAGTAGAATTTTTAACTGGATTAATACTAGTTGCTGAATTGCTTTCTTTAAAGCACCTACTTGCAGTAAACAATATGAGTATTTACTTTTTGGTATCAATATTTCTATAAATGCAAACTGGTATCCTTTGTAGTGCTATGCAGCATGGTATGGTTCATGCCCCGGTCTAAAGGTATTGGCTCCATATTCATCAGAAGATGCTCGTGGCCTGCTGAAGGCTGCAATAAGGGATCCAGATCCTGTTGTCTTCCTGGAAAATGAGTTGTTGTAAGTAGTATTACTTTGGTGCTTGTGATTTTGGCTTGCTCTTGAGCTATATGTTTTATGTTTCTCCTGGATTAACTGTTTATATACAGGTACGGTGAATCATTTCCTGTTTCAGATGAATCCCTCGATTCCAGTTTCTCTCTTCCTATTGGGAAAGCTAAGGTACTGTTTCCCTCCAGAGTATGCCATGATTACTATTTTCAGCTTAATGATTTTTATATGTAGATGTCAATTTTTTGGCAGATAGAACGTGAAGGTAATGATGTAACTATCACTGCTTTCTCGAAGATGGTTGGCTATGCTCTTCAGGTGTGTCATTATTTTTGTGATGAACTGATATTATTTGTTATGGGCTAAGATTGACTTTTAAGAAATAGGTTTTGTCTTATCGGAACGTTACAAACTTAATTTTCTTTACCGTAAAACTGTAATTTTGCGCATATTCTACCCAAAAATAAGTGTGTAGTCCACAGAATTTGCCAGCAAAGTAGTTGGTTTCTGCACTAGCATATCAATAAAACCTAGTTGCCTTTCAACACTTAATTATACTTTTTATCTGGTTAAGAGTTGACGTTTTTCCTATAACTCCATTTTGTATATATTTGTCTAACATGAAGTTGTGTTAATTCTCTGCTTATAAAGCATATAAAAAGCAAGACTATTTTCAATTTATGATTCATGAGTATACATATGCCCAATAGCACTCCTGTTTCTAAAATTCATCAATTTGCTTTGATGTGTCACTATTTTCTTGAATTAGTGATCAATTCATAGATGATATCTTCAATCCATGAAATCGTCCTACAATTTTAACTACCCAACTTAGAATTCAACAAGATAATCAAGATAGCATTATTGGGATGCTCAAGTCTGATCCCACTAGATCTGTGCATCAAATTTTGATCCATTTAAGTAACACATCTCTTCATTGAATATATACAGGCTGCTGAGATTCTCGCAAAAGATGGAATCAGTGCTGAGGTAGACTAAAAATCTCCTTACTACCATTTATATCTGCGTATGGAGAGTGAAGTTGGAATCACAAACATGTTGCTTCTCCTCTTTGCTTGTCTAGGTGATAAATCTTCGCTCAATCCGCCCTCTTGATAGAGCCACAATAAATGCTTCGGTTAGGAAAACAAATAGGCTGGTGACTGTGGAGGAAGGATTCCCTCAACATGGTGTTGGTGCTGAGATCTGGTCATCATCTTGACTCCATCTAACCTCTCCAATCCTCTTAATTCTTGATGCTCGTTCATGATTCTTTTGCCTTTTCAGTGCATCCGTTCTTGAAGACAGTTTCGAGTATCTGGATGCAGCTGTTGAGAGGATTTCAGGGGCTGATGTTCCTACGCCATACGCTGCAAATCTTGAGAGAATGGCTGTCCCTCAGGTTTGCCCTTATACTTTCTTCTTAGACTCAGAATACTATTTTGTGGTTCGTAGAATTGGAATGAATACATCCTTGTTTTGGGTGTTTGTTGTTTCAGATTGAAGACATTGTCCGTGCAGCAAAGAGGACTTGTTACAGATCAGCTGCATTAGCTGCAAATGCTTAGAGTTGGTTAACAAGGATGCAATGCAAGGCTTCCATTATCACATTCTTCTGCAATGGTTACATTCTTTAAATGCTTCTTCCTCTTGAATAAGTCGTTTTGTGTAATCCACATAACCATAGGCTTAACAAGTCTACTTCTCAACATAAAAGCCTCACTGCAATATTATGCATTTTTTGTGACAATTTGTTGAACACAAACTCGTACATAATGGAATCTATTTTTGTCTAGCCCTTCTCGTCTCTTTCTTTACACAAAATGTACATCAAATGTGGCCTTAACCAATCTTCTCTATGTCCACAATAATGGGTGGAATCCACAGTTGATACATACAGGTTACATTTCAAAAATTTGTTTACAACGCAACCTACTCCAATTGTACTGCTCATCTGCGCCTGAATCTGAAATCCATAACGGAGGATGGATTGAATGTGCTGATGAAGCTAAGAGAAGGAGCACTACGAGCATCTTCATTATCGTTTTTCCTCCTCTTTAACGACTCTGCATCAAAATTTGAGGAAGCGAATGAAGCATCATCCTAAGCAAACGATAGAGGGCCGTTTTGAGATGGGTGGGCGACTCCTCCGTCTTGATGTGGTGGTGGGAACTTCTCACTCTTGCTCTTCGCCTTAGCATGTGACATGATTCTCAGCCTCTGCACAACACAAGCAACCATCAAGAAAAGTTCTACTTGCAGAAGAAACTGCGAATGAATGAAGTTCTGACATACATCTAAATTTGTTTGGAGTTCTGCATTGGCTTCAGGAGCTGGGATTGCACGTATCGCCTTGTTGTGCACTCTAGTTCGTCTATTACCATTTACGTTCTGAGGTTTTTGACCACGTTGCCTGCTAAAGTAGAGAGAGATTTGATTACTTAGTAGTACATGATTAGTATTACTAGAGAATGAAGAAAGTATAAACACCTGCTGGTTGCTTCCTGTCTCAGTTTTAAATCCATTTCCTTGCTAGGAGGGGATTTTGGTAAACTTGATGGGTCACAAGCATATGGTTCTGTTGTAAAAAACTACAGAAAACAATGCAACACAGTCCTATCAAGAAATGTAGAACATGTAATACAACTCATACAGTTTTGCCCGAAGGGAAAGCAGATGGAATTGAATAGACATACCTCACTATCCAATGCTGTAGTGGTGGTGCCTCGTGCATCGGGATCGATTGCAAGAAGGGTTTCTACTAGAGCAAGAGAAGAAGATGGAAAATCCTTAAATGTCTCCTTTATGGAACATTTATAAGGTTGCTTGGGTTTATAGAGAGTTCCATTCGGAAACCTCGATTTCTTCCAATACTCTTCACTTGGAGAGCCACATAACTTAAGTATCTTGTGCAACTGCTCTACCTATATAGCGAAGCATAAGTTAAGACCTAGAAAACTGTCTGCCTAGAACAATTAAGCTGATTGAACAAGGGGTTGATAACCTAAATTAGAGTACCTCTGTTCGTCCCCGTAGTATTGGCTTTCCATAGAGAAGCTCTGCAAGGATACAGCCAGCACTCCATAGATCAACTCCAACACCGTAGTAAGTAGCTCCTAGCAACAGTTCAGGAGGGCGATACCAGAGGGTGACAACACGGCTTGTCATTGGCTTCCTGCGTTTGGGATCGTAAAACGAAGCTAGACCAAAATCCGCTAATTTGAGTATTCCTTCATTGTCAATCAGCAGATTGGAGGACTTGATATCACGGTGCAAAACACCGTTGTTGTGGCAATGCTCCAGACCAGAGAGTAATTGTTTCATATAGCATTTGACCTGCACGCGAAAAAGTGTACGATAAGTAACTACTATGGCAATGCATGAGTATGGTATTCTGTGAACAATGCAAGAAAGCAGAAAGTGATCAAACCAGATTATTATTAATCATTACAGTCTAAACATAATATATTAATATGATGTTATTTTCTCTTAACCAAACATAACTTCTTTGATAACCACACTTACATCTAACCAAACATAAAGTGAATGTTTCAGCATGAATCTGATCCAGATGCTATTTTCTCTAGTTCTTTTTGCTTCTTAATGAATACAAGTAACAATGCCTTTCTTTAATACTTACTTACCTGGGCCTCTGAGAAGTTGGCAGTCTGAACAGCAGCAAGGCCAGCAAGATCATGCTCCATACACTCAAACACAAGGTAAAGACTGCTTGACATCCTAGAAATAACAAGACCTTCAAGCTTGATTACATTTGGATGATTTAACCGCCGCAACACAAGTATCTCTCTTGCCATGAATCTCACAGCTTCTGGCTCAAAGCTATCAAACCTTACTTTCTTTAGCGCCACCACCTTCCCGGTTATCAAGTCCCGCGCTTTGTACACATTGCTATACGTTCCTTGCCCAATCTGTCCAACATAACTCACAAAAATTGCTCAAAATCTAGCATATTACTCTAGTACAGATAGAACATACCATTGGCATTTTCAGTTCAAGACTATTACAATCCACAGCCAAAAGCTAAGAAGCTTCCACACTTGCAACAAGCTTAAACAAGAAAGAATAGTACTAGTAGTATATATGATGTATCTTCCATCCATTAGATTGCTTAGAATGTTTGTACTTTCGAGCATACAAGTTAGTACTTATCTTCCAAGTTATATTTCTTTCCATTTGCATTTGCACTAGTCTTTACACCTCAGTTCCAAAAGCAAACGCATATGACGCATGATTAAAGGTGTTGTACTTTCAGAATCAGCAAAAAGGCAACGGAATAAGTACAACTCAAACAACGTGATTTACCTTGTCGAGCTTCTCAAACGTGTTAGCCCGCCGCGGCGTCCACCCCTTGATCTCGTCGCCGGCGACGGCAACAAGCCACGGCGGCCACGCTTCCTCTCCGGCGGCATCTACGCCTATTCTCAGCTTGAATCCCGGTACCGGCACGCTCCGCCGTCCGGCAGGAGCAGGAGCAGGAGCCTCCTTGTTTCTCACAACGACGTCGTTCGACACCGTCACGGCGGAGGATTCATTTTTTGCCCGCTTCCGGCGACCGCCTAACCGGCCGGCGGCGCTTTTTCCGAGAACGCAGCCCATAATCGAACTCTTTCGGGTGCTAATCTGAAATGTTAGTTTCCCATTGCGCCTGAAATTGAAGATTGTTAAAAAGAAGCGATCCTTTTGGATGGAATGAATAGCTAGATTGCATTTATTGCAAAGTCAGCGAAGTTGGTGTGAGTATTCAAATGAGGCCCCCTCACTTAACAGAGACAAATCATGTGGCGCGACCGGAGAATTCATCAACAAAAACGTTTTCTTGAAAATATGAGAAAATCAAATTTAAGCTAGAAAACAAACGAGAGAAATGGTTAATTTGTTGCTCTGTGTATATGTGTGTGGAAATTGAGCTCCTAATTAATCGAGTTTTAATTTTATATATTAAAGAATTGTGCTTTAAATACTAAAATTTTCTATGAGTGTTTAATTCGAGGGAATGAATGAGTGGAAAAGGTCAGACACAATTAAAGAAGTTTACTTTTTATGTACTTGGAAATATCGGCTGCTAGTGTAAGTAGAAAAGTAATTGTCTTTCTTTCCCAAATACAGAAATAGAAAAAACTAAAACAAGAATTTATAAAATAGTAAACTCATAATCATCGAAATTTTCATTCTCTCTTTACTTGAAATCCACGTTAATGGAATTAGAAGAGAATGAATGAACCCAAGATTTATCACTCGTAATAGTAAGAAATATCGAACTACAATTAAACCTCGATAAAGTAATAACATTGGGACAGAGAGAAAAATATTTATTTAACGAGGTTATTACTTTATCGAACATTATTTTAGTGCATTGACTCATATTGGGACCCGGAGAAATTATTATCTTAGCGAGATTATTACTTTATCGAATATTACTTTATCGAGATTTAACAGTAATTAAATGTTGGTATTTTTTTCTTCTCACTTTTGATACAAATTTCACTTGGAAATTACTTCATTTGTTTCATTATTAACGTCTTTTTTCTTTTGAGCAGAATTATTAAGAAATTTAACTTTTACGCATAAATTATATTGGTTAACTTGACTTTTAGTGTTAATTTCTTTCTATTTCACAAAAATGACATTTTTATTAGGACGGTTCAAACATGAATACAAGATATGATTATTGGATGAATGAAGTATTACTCCATATCTAATTATTGCTATAAGATTTTATATCCATCATGTGAGATGAGATCGCTTGTTCTCAAAATATTCATGTCCGTTAATTATAAATTATAAGACCGTCCAACTTTACAATGTATCCTATCAAATTTTACAAGTAGTTATACTGGGGACACAATGAGGACAGATGCTCGACCCTGAATCCTACATGAAAGTAGGAAATCATTAAATGCATTATTCTTGGTGCTATGTCATAATAACTAGTTAAAAAAAATGCACCAACATAAATAAACCATGTAATTAATGTCACTTGTATAGTAGAGAAGTTAGTGGTATTCAAGGGATCTTTTAACCTATCAATTCACATTCAATACAAGGGCAACACTAACCCAAATTATTATATACACAAATTTATGATATCATATATACCACAATAAGTATCATATATTTAAAAACTCATAATATTATAGTAGATTGATAGCTGCAATAGTGGCATTAAAATTGGGGTATCCATTTTAAGCTAGGTAGGTTGTTTGTACATTGTCCAAAGAATGATCCTTGGGACAATTTGACTTCAAAGACATGCCATACCATACCACTAAGCCTTACACTTCAAGTGTTGTATTCTTTCATATTTATACATTCGCCCCTCCCGTTATTTCATACAAAATCATGACTCCTAAACTTAATTCTCTTTCCATTTTGTTTGCTCTTCTTGTAACCCTAGCATCCACAAATTTCTTGATCACAAACATTCTTACCATAAATCCCCTCTTCTATTTCTCCCCTTTAACTCTCTCGGCACTACTTATGCGCAATCATCGCCACCACCACGGCCGCCACAAGGACGACGTAAAGCCCGCCAACAAGACCACTATCTGCGATAATTTCCCGCCGGATTTCCCTCCACCGGACACCAACACAACGTCTTTTTTCTGCGTTGATTCTAACGGATGCTGCAATTTTACCACTATCCAAGCGGCGGTGGACGTTGGAGTCATGAGTCCAAAAAGGAACATGATCTGGATTAACAGTGGGATTTATTTGTAAGCCTATTCATTAACGTACGAACATACTTTTCTCCTCATCACACAAAAAAATAAATCTATCTGACTTTTTCTCTTATAATAAATCCAGTGAGAAAGTAACAATTCCGAAAACAAAACCTAATATAACGTTTCAAGGACAAGGCTATACGACAACTGCAATAGTGTGGAAGTTTTCTCGACCAACTTTATAGCCAAGAATTTAAGTTTCATGGTACATTAAATTATACATATATCATATCTTTATCAAAATAAAGAATTTTTTGTAAAATTTTGTATCAGAATGTAGCTCCAATGCCAGCACCGGGAGCGGTGGGAGCTCAAGCCGTAGCCATTAGAATCGCCGGAGATCAAGCAGCTTTCTGGGGATGTGGATTCTTCGGAGCTCAGGATACTCTTCACGACGACCGCGGTCGCCATTACTTCAAGGATTGCTACATTCAAGGCTCCATCGATTTCATTTTTGGGAACGGAAAGTCATTTTACGAGGTAATACATGCATTATTTTGCTTTATATAACTCTAAACTGTTAATATCACGCAATAGTATATAATTATAATAATCGCTTGTTAATTAAATTAAGGGTGATGCTAGGATGAACTTCTTTAATAGACTAAATTAAAGTTAAAAAGACCAATCTTTCCTTTAATTTTATATACTAGCTCATATGATCATAATCCTCGTTATTAATTTGGTCAAGTATCCCATGCATAACCATTAATTATAGCTCATTAATAAAATTAAATGAATCAAAATTTAATAATTGACTATATTAATAAATACCTAAAAATATTAGACCATAGTTTATTTTGAGTGTAATTGATACAAGAATGAAATAACAGTAATATTTTATAGTAATTTTTCTGTATGAATTAAAAATAAATAAAATATTGTAATAAGGACTTGAACTTAAAACCCTTTAGATAGGTGCTATAAATGCTAACCACTAAACTAGACATATTATTTATTTTAATTTCTACTATATTATCAACAGATGTTACACCCTACTATACGAAAATTATGGTGGTCGGGAGGTTGATCGACCCTCCTGATAGAGACATAACAAATATTTGAACACAAAATTTTGGTGGACGGGAGGTCGGTCGACCCTAAATCCGATCTCTGCCTCAACTAGCGGCTACGAAGTTTTCAGTATACACATCTAATAACAAAACTAAACTAACAGAGACATAACTAATATTTGAACACAAAATATTTGACAATAAGACAAGCTTATTATTTATTAACATCTATATCATTAGGGTTGTTAACAAACTGACCTTTATTTGAATAGTTCGGGCTCAAGCTCGACTCGTATTCGAAAAGTTAAGTTGAGTTCGAGTCGACGAATATTCATTAACTTTTCCGCATTCACTTATTTATACATAAGTTGGCTATATCAATTGATTTTCTAATTTTTCTTTTACTTACAAAATAAATTAAATTTAAAGAGTTTTTCTTTCTAAATGAATTTTTAACTTTCTTTGATATAAAATAAATATATATTTTAATTCTATGAATTTTTGAGTTTCTTCAGAATATTTTTTGCAACGATTGTATTTTATTATTTTGTAATTATTTCATAAATAAACTTAAAAAATAAATAAATAGAAAACATATTTCCTTTGTCCCCATAAACATAGTTTGCATTCCTTTTCGGACTGTTCCATTATTGTTGTCTTGTTTCTTAAAAAATGAAAGAGTTTGTGGACTACAATCACTTAAATAAGTAGACCCACCACTTTAACACATCTTCACTCACTTTATTAATCTCCACGGCGAGAACAAACAAGTCATGTATATTGGGACGGAGGGAGTATTAGACTTCCTATTGGATTTTTTACATAAAAAATAATGAAAAACTAAAGAGATTTTTATTTTTGTTTTTTGTAGATTTAGTTTTCTATCAAAATAAAATATATACATTTCTTTTAGCTAATTTTCTTTCACGTTATTACAAATTTATTTTATTTATTATAATTATATCTTATAGAAGTAAAAATAAAAATAAAAATAAAAATAAAAATAAAAGTATTATTTCTCGATATACTTTAAAGACGATTGAAAAAATCACTGATAACATGATCATCATAATACCACTCTTTATATTTATTTTTATAAAGTGTTACAACTTGCATATTGAAAAATATCATTCTTCAATTTCATTTTTATCTGTGTAGTGTATAATTATTTTTATATTCTTAAATGAATAAAAGTTTTGAGAAATTAATTGAAGAACTTTTGGATTATCATTATTAACTTTTGCATTATTTTTTTTATACTTACACATTTCTTATATTAGTATAAAGAATTAAACTTAAAATTGAAAATGAAAAGGGTAAAATTGACTTTTTAGAATTGATATAAACTATTTATGAAATTTAATCGGATCAAATTGATCCATTTAATTTTCCCTTAAATTAAAAACTCATAGATTTTATAGGATAATGGTCTACATCCATTTCTTTTTTTCCCTACTTTATAAAGCATTTTTAATTCTTGAAATAATCTAATACTAGTAGAGCGCTCGTGCTATGCATTAAATAATTATTCTAACTTTAGTGCAACTCTTCTAATTTTAGTGCAATGCAAATATGCGACTAATATTTAATTACATTAATTACAAGAGTACTATATATATAGTGGAATAACGGTTCTAGTTGTGGTTAAATGTATGCAGAATTGCCGTATGACTTCAATTGCGAGCCCAGTTGCAGCGGGGACGAAGGGGATCAACGGAGCCGTGACGGCGCAGGGGCGGGCTTCGAAGGAGGAGAACAGTGGGTTCTCGTTTGTTGGGGTGCAGCATCGGAGGCACCGGAAGAATCTGGTTGGGGCGGGCGTGGCGGCCGTTCTCCACCGCCGTCTTTGCCTTGACAACGATGACTGATATCATTGCGCCGGAGGGTTGGAACGATTTCAATGACCCCACCAGAGACCAGTCCGTCTTCCTTCATTTAATTTGTGTCATATTAATTATAAATTATTTAGCATTAATGTTGAATAATTATGGTATATATATTTGCAGGAGTATATTCTACGGAGAGTATAATTGCAGTGGCGACGGAGCTAATACCATATCCAGGGTGCCTTACGTACAAAGGCTTAATGATACACAAGCTTCGACGTTTCTAAATCTTTCTTTCGTTGATGCCGATCAATGGTTGTTACCTTTTTCATCTTAATTAAAACTATTACTATGCTTAATGCAAATATAATTATGAATTTCGAAAGTCTTGCAACTATAATGATATTAATTTAATTAATGACGTTCTTCCTAGCTACATTAACTTTCTTTTTGTGATGATGGCATTGTCACTTTGGTTTTTTCTTAATTTTGCATTAGTGAATGATTAAAATAATACTCTACGTGGACATGTCTAGATGGACCCTGCTTACAACATATAAATCAATATTAAGATATAATGCACCTTAATTTTATTAATAAGTTCGTGTCAGGATAACGATTGATTGATGAGTTCAATTATTTTTTTGTATGAAATAAAAGTTTCATAAGTTGAATCTCTCACTTTCTCCACTTCATCTTCATGAGTTAGGTTCAAAGAAATTAGTATACCACTTGAAATTAAATTAAAATAATTAGTATGAACCTTCTAAATCATTTTGGCCAGATATGAGCCGTTAGAAATTAGAATTTGTACTTCAAGTGGGCTAGATAGTTTTGAAATATACTTTGTAAATAATGCTTAATTTTTTTTTTTTTGTTCAAGATACCAGATTAAGCAACAAAGAACTGCAAACTGACATGAAATTATTATCATCTTTTCTACCAATATAATATCACCATATCCGTAATTCCTCAATTTTAAAATTTTACAAGAGACGTCACCTTGTGCTTAACTTTATCTCAACATTTAATTTGAAATATAACTTAAATAAATCTTTTCATAAAAAGAAAGGTTCAGTGCAAAATTTCATAAACAACGGAAGTCTTAAAATAAAAGCACATGCAACTACTAGATTTCGGAAAATAAAATGGAACGAAAATGCTTAGTTCATGATAAAACTAAATTAATAATGTAAAAAGTTTCATAATTCATTTTCCGTATGACCATCACCATCTACCACCTCAAGCATATGTCGCCCATGATCTGAAAAAGTGAATATATAAAGGGGTGAGTACGACTACTTAGTGAGGTCAAACATTATCCAAATTATAAACTATAAAGATTTTAACATGAGAAATTAGTCATACTAGCCCATAGGCTTAACCCGAAGGTTTTACTGCGTGAATGTCTGTTGGCTAACCCGAATGTTTTACTGCATGAATGCCCGAAGGCTAACCCGAAGGTTTTCCTGCGTGAATAGCCCGAAGGCTCTGTCTGTACTGAATAACACATGAGAAAAACTATACAGTGTATTATATGGATAAAAGAGAAATCCTACCTCAACATCGACTTAAATTTTTATTTTAATTTTTAAATATTAAAAATATCAAGTGGCTAAGTCCCGCGTATGCATGGATGAAAACACATTACATATCATAATGGAAGAAATTCAATTTCCTACTCAAAACAGAAACTCACGGCTTTCACACTTAATTACACTAATAATACCAACTTCTCATTTATCATTTTCATATTATGCAGACATATTAAATCATAATTTTCGTCTCTAAATTAAAATCACAAGATACCAGAAATAAAATATTTGTAACACTAAAATCAGATTAAATTAAACTCTCAACACAAGCTTATAATTCAAAAATTGATCAACCTTTCCTAATTAATTTCCAACTAGGACCCAACCCCAAGAAGCATATCTCATTGTCAATGTGGTTAAAATAATTAATTGATGTTGTTGAATCAATAAAGGAAATACAGTTTTTTTCCACGACAAAAAGAAATATATATCTTCCACTTTTATAAAAATGGATTTTACATCCGCTTAAAAAAAATAATACCGTAATTAAGAAGACCCCAAAATGCTACTTCAATACAGCTAAGAAGATCTATACACCATTATAAAATTCCCTATTCCAACCCATGATTAGATTAAATAAAATTACAAAAAAAAAAAAAAAAATAAAAAAAAAAAAAGATAATAACTTTTGTTATGAAACAAGTTCCAGTCGTTTCATTTCTCTTTCGTAACACTAGTTTTTCCATAAATTTTAAATACATGAACATATATCGTCAATTAATTAGAGTATGCAGAAGAGTTCTATGTTTAACTCCAAAGCTCTAACTTATTTAAAGATAAACCTTCAGATCCTCAACTAGTATTTAAAGACAATAAAATTGTGCTTCCTAACCACAACGTAAATCTCAGGAATCATTTTCATGCTCAAAGGGTCGAACCTTAAATGAAAATAAACATTTTATTATATATATATATATATATATATATATATATATATATTATTTAATTGCCGAACAAGTTTAATTGTATGGTAACACATGTAAAATTCACACATTGGTTCACAATGCATAAAGTATTCCATATAAATCTAAAATTCCAAAATCCATCCTACGAACAAGGAAACATGTAAAGTAAATCATAAACTTGCATGCTTGAAAATTTGATTTGGGAACCTAACTCATATACGTGATTGCCTACTTGAGAGGATGAGAAGATGCCTCGAAGAAATATCCAGCAAGATGCAGTAAGACACAAGAAAATATTTAACAAATAGGATTTGAGAACTATATATAACTAAGGTGTGCGACTATGATTGGATGTTTCAATGTATAATTCCAAAATTAGGCTAAGTAGTTTAGGTTTAAACTAAAAACAAGGATCAAAATAGATACTTCCAGAATCTAATCCTATAGCTAATCTAAAGGTCATGTTTGACCATTGTTACCAAAAGTCTTAAATATATATATATATATATATATATATATATATATATATATATATATAAGAGTGGTTCCCATGTGAACAGTCCTTATCGTATGAATGTATGCACACCGCACTTTAAAGATAAACATATTGCACTTTCAAGGTTAATATACTGCACTTTACGTACTGCACTTAAATACAAATATAATGCACTTTAAAAATTGTTCTTTAAAATGCAGTATATTTGTCTTTAAAGTGCATTACATTTGTGTGCAGTGCTATTATTATTTCTTAGATATTATAATAAAAACCTTAAATTTTGAATTATAAAGAGAAGGTGACACGTTATTCTATAAAAATATAAATAGCACATAATTTAATCTACTAACTTATAGATAATATTAAAGAAATCATATTTGCGAAATTTAAATACTATAATCATGTCTTATCTTTCAATTCTAACCTAAGGTAGTGTTTGGGTCAATTTTTATAAGTAGTTTTTAGTTTTTTATGCTTAAAGTTGCTTAAAATTGTTGTTAAGCAAAAGTTATTAATGTTTGGAATAGTAAAAAAACAGTTTAATTTTAGAAAAAATAATTTGCGAACATTGTTATAAGCTGCTTTTCAGTTTCTTTTGGCTTTTGCTTTTAGAAACACCATTGACCAACTTATAGACTTCTGCTTATTCTGACTTATTTTAAACACAAAAAAAAAGTAGAAGCACGTATTCCAAACATTAATAATTGTTTTTTTGTGGTCAAAAAGTCCAGAAACAGTTTATTTAAGTTGTTTCAAATATTATCTAAAAGCAAAACTTATAGAATTTACACACGTGGTATTATGCATGAGATTTTTTTTTTTTTTGGTTAAATTAAAATTTCGGGATGTTACAATATCTCACTTATAGAAAAATCTGAGTTGATCAACAATGATTGATATTCATATCCCACTTACAGAAAAATCTGAGTTGATCAACAATGATTGATTATTCATCTTAAAATTATAGCCATATAGTTCAAGCATGGTCCACATCACAATCACACAACTGACCTCTAAATCCTGACATCATACAACAAATCAATCTTGCATAATTATTAATTTTATTAAGAAGAACGTAATACAACATAAATTAACTAATCAAGTTAGGTTGTCAGCACAAACTTTGATCAGTAATCATCAGACTCTAGCCACATTTACTCTCTACCAAGCTCAGTTGTATGAACAATGTGTAAATAACAAGTAACAACAAACCAAAACTCAAAATTACAAAAATGAAAATTATTTTACATACAAACAATCAATCACCTCCTCACCCATTGCTAACTCCTACCAAACACCCCCCACAGCTTGCTCCTTCCAAGACCATCCAGAAGTTTCTTAGCTCCATCAACATTCATCTCCACAAGCTTCTGCAGATGAACAACACCTCCAGCTGCCACTATCTGCTTCTGGCATTTCTTGCTCTGCACAACTGAAGCTAATATGGATATAACATGCTTCTTCTCAAACTCCAGCACCGCGGGATTCAATAACTGAACTGCGGATGCAATCCCCTTCTCTTCCTTTCGAAAAATCCTCCTATTTGCGGAGTAATTCATGAGGTTCGATAAGAACTCAGCAGCAGCCTCCTTCTCCTCGATAGCCTTACCATCCAACATGGTTACAAGCAACGGAATGCATCCCATTTCACCTAATTCCTTTCTTGTCTTCGTGTTGTAGGCTAAATGAGAGAGTGCTTTGGCCGCTGCGATTCTTACGCCTACAACTCCGCAGCTCAAAACTCCAACTACGCGGTTGAGGAATCCATTTGCCACCAGAAACTCTGCAATGTTAGGGCAGGAAGCTAATGCTCTCACCATCTCAACAACCGCTTCTAAGCTCTCTACACTTGGAGCAGAGTTCCAGATATCTTTGAGCGTTTCGATTCCGCCTTCTCGCGCGAATAAGAGCTTCAAATCGTCGTCGTTTGAGACTAGATTACACATACAACCGATCGAATTCTCCATTGCTAGAGCAGTCCCTGAATTGCACAATGATAATAGTATTAAGATTGTGTTTTCCTCGATGAAATTCTCTCTGATTTCTTCGAATGCGGCTAGATTGCGCAGAACACCAGCTGCTAGGGCTTGCGAATTGGGGGTTCCTTCTCGGCAGATATCCAATAGCGATGAAATTCCTCCTCTCGATCCGATTGCCCTAGCGTTTTCCTTCGAATTGCTCAAAACTCTGAGGGCGATACACGATTTCTCCTTCGCGAAGACGCTTCCTGATTCGAGAACTCGCATTAGGTTGTTTAGCAGTACCAGACCTTCTGATAATAGAACGTGTTTGCTCGAATCGACGGTTGAGATTTTAGCAATCGCGGTTACTGCTCTCTCCTTGAGCTCGGAGGAACTGCTGGAATCGAGTAGGTGTACGAGGACCGGAATTATCCCCTGCGCCACTGCAATCAGCAAGTTTTTACCGTCTTCCTGCAATAGACCGAGGAGAGAATCTAGGGCTGAGTTCTTCGACTCGGTTGACCCGATCTGTAACCGGGTCATTAAGTACCGGACCTCGGCCCGGACCGATTCTCTTTTACTCGAGGGGACAATCGCCGATGAATGGTCGGGATTTTCTGAAAGTACGCCGCTTTTGACGATTACATCCACATCGTTGATGTGAGCGTCCAGCTTCGCCGACAACGAGTCGACGTCGTTTTGGGTTTTGAGTTTTCCCCCGGGTGGAGTGAGAGAATGGCAGAGGGAAGCGAGGGACGAAGCGGCTGAGCAGGTGGTTGATACGGAGTGGAGTAGGTCGGAGGAGAGATTATTATCCGCAGCGGCGGCGGCGGAGGTAGATAGGTCGGAGAGGCGGTTGTTTAGAGTTGTGAGCTTGGTCGCTATGAGTGACCATTTGCCCTTCAAGATTTGTACGCGGGAGGCGGATTCTAAGAGGGAGTGGAGCTGCTGCTGGATGTTAATGGGGTCTTCCTCGGCCGTTTCTTTCATGGCGGCGGAGGAAGGGGTTATGCGTTGCAGAGACGGCGGAGTCTGAATATACGGGAAAATGGAAAGTGGGTGGGAGAGGGAAGCGGACGCGGGGTGAGGAGCGTGGACTTCCAAATGGGGATTAATTGGAAATGAAATGATTTATTCATCATTGTTAGGTTTTCAGCAAATATTTTTTAACAATTAGTCAACTAATACGTAATTTTTAAGCAAATTGAAAGAGGAAATATGAAATAGTGATGTGATTTCGTGGCAATTCAGATTAAGACGTGTAGTTAAAAGATTTGATTGAGACAATAGAAGGTTCGAGTGTGATACACGCGCCAGTAGAAGGAGATTAGTAAGTGAGATTAGGGAAGATAGCCGCCCGCAAACGAGTGAGAGTTTTAGTGTGAATTGAGAGGGATGGATGGGAAAATAAGTAGTAGGAATTGGGGGCCCACAAATAATTATTCTACTTTTTGGGTCCTTTGACAGGTGGACTTGGAAAATTATGCTCAGCTTCGCCGTCCACTTAGGGGTGTGTGCTGGACGGGTACCCGCGATACGGGTACCCGAATGCGGATATCCGCGTCTGCGGGTATTAAATTTTACTACCCATTTCCCGACCCGTATAGTGCGGATATCCGACTATGGGTACCCGCGCGGGAACAGAACGGGAACGGGAATACTCACACGTCTTACCACCTATTTTATTATAATTAAATTCATTAATACAAACTAAAAAGAAATCTTTATTGGTTCTACCTCAAACTAAAGAGAATGAATCTTTTTCTCGAAAGATCAGAAAAAAATGGATATCAAACAAAACAAAAACACTAAACAAATTCAAATCATCGAATCCAAATCAACATATAAGTCCAAATAATTGTATGATTGTTTCCAAAACATCATATAAATTAACACAAATCCTTAAGAACGGACGGCGAACGGACAATTGGCAGAACGGCGAGGGATAATCGGCGGACGGCGGGGACAGTCGGCTGACGGTGGACGGCAAGTAACGGCACATAAAACCCTAAGTCCTAATTAAACTCTACTCCAAACGACTCTTGTCTCGTCTCTGACTCTCTACTGAGACTACAACAATGTTATTTAATTATTTTATTTTTCTTTTAAACTTACAACATTAATACTCCCTCTATTCCGCTATTTCTGTCCTACTTGCCTAATCGGGCTGTCCCGCTATTTCTGTCATCTTTCCTAAAATAGTAAAAATTACTTTTAAACATAAAATGAAGTGGGTCCCCCTTACTCACTACTCAACCCCCACATTCTTATACTCTCTCTCTTCAAAAATCTATCTCTCACTCGATTATGTTCCGCTCTGAACTTAGAAAATTATGATTTTTATCTTTTTGAAAACTTTAGATTATTTCTTCAAATACAATATAAAAAAAATATAAAAAATAAAAATCGATTGCATTTCACTAGCCTTGCAAAAATTTGGATAATTCTCATTTCTTTCCACCAACCACTCCTCGAAAATTGTGTCATTTTCTTTATACAATTAAAACTCATAAAATAAACACTAAATTAAAATTTATTAATCTCCGTGCCGAAGTCAACTGGGACGTTTTTAGCGGGACGGAGGGAGTATATTATTATATGTATAAATATTAATTAATAGAATATGTAATATATTAATTAAATAATAATAAAAATAAGCGGGTACCCGTTTGGGAACGGGTAATTGTTGGAACTATCCGTTCCCATACCCGACCCTCACCATTTTTTGCGGGTACCCGCAAAACGGGTACTCGTACCCGTTTTACCCGACCCAAACGGGAAATATCCGAACGGGACGGGTACAGGAACGGGAACCCGTTTCGTTTGCCCACCCCTACGTCCACCACCGCTACTGTCCCCATGAGATGGCGTAATGGTTAAGGTGGGTGGTCCGGGATCGATAGATCCTGGGTTCAATTCTCACCAAAACCGCTATGTAGTGTGCACCGAAAATAGCGGCTGCGGGTTCCATGAATAAAAAAAAACTAACATATGACGTCACATATGGTTGTCCCAAGTGATGTCATAATAATTAAGGTGGGTAGCTTATGATCGGAAGATCATGGATTCAAAATCAATCAAAACCATTCTATATGAGTCTGTTACATGTGGTTAGTCTAGTGTTATACTCCCTCCGTCCCATTATTTATGTCCCATTGGGACTGGGCACGGTAATTAAGATAGTGGAGATAAATGTGTAAAGTTGTGGTGTAAAGTTGGGGTCCACTTGCTTAGATTGATTGTGGTCTACTCATTTATTTCCTTATTTGGTATGGGACATAAATAATGGGACAACAAAAAAAGGCAAGTGGGACATTAATAATGGGACGGAGGGAGTATTTTGTTATTTGCAGGCTAGAGCACAAGAGCAAAGTTTATTCAGTGCGCAATTTAATAGCGGTTGCGGATTACCCTCGTCATTAAAAAAACATTAAAAATTACTAATATATGGGGGATTAATATATAATAAAAATAAACGAGCTAGAAACGAATCAATTACTAAAATGAATAATAACACTATTTTTAGTAATAATAATTTTAAAAAAAATCACAGTCGACCTATGTAGCGAAGCTAGCAAATAATTGAATAATGTTGGCAAGTTTTGTATAGTTTGTTGGTAACGTACAGTATATTCTACCGAATATGAAAAAGTACTAAAGGTAAGAGGCATATAATTTTTTTAATATATCCGTGAATCTTTACACCAAGATGTAATCAAATATTCTGTGACCAAACGGTGAGATAATATAATAGTCAATCATATTTTATAATTATGTCACACTAAATAATAACCCTAGTACTGTAACAGCCCGAAGCTAATTCGCCGGAATGCTAGAGAATTCCGTAGGAATTGATAGGAATTTTGCTAGAGAATTGGTAGAGATTGATGGGGAATTGAGAGAGAAAGAGAATTTATTGAGAGAGAGAAGAGTATCGAGAGAGTTGATAGAATTGAGAGAGAAGAATAAGAGAAAATTAACTTTCGATACCAACTCAATAAGCAATAGCGGATATATATAAGTATCCGACTAAGACCTAATTTAATTAAACCCTAGCAATTTAACCAAATATAACTAAAGGAATTAATAAGGAAACTAATACGAAAATTAGATACTAATACGGTAATACGTGGCCAATCATCAAGACGTCCACGCGCGTCTCATCTCTCGATCTCGCCATCTAGCCACTCCTTCCATCTAAATACTTCTCCTCTTCCTCGATTGTACGGGGTGTGACAATACTCCCCTCTTTAAAGAGTCTTGTCCCCAAGACTCGGATCTTTGACGAGGGAAGCAAGCAGTCGTACAATAAAGGGGCGTCGTCTCCCTTCAATTTCTTGCGAGGTGGGCGAGCCTTGTCAACACGGATAGGGTTCCCACCAACCACGGCCATATTATGAGTCAATGATGCTTGTGCAGACTCTTCTGTTTTGAACACAATATAAGCATTGACACTATTTCCATTCTCATTGATTTGCTTCTTGATTACAGCGCCCTTCCTCGGAATTTTCCCATCGACAATAGGACGGATCGAAACCTATCAGACTCAACTTCACCAAACTGACCAAACTCCTCAGTTTTCTCAGCTTCACTAGCCGGAGCATCCTCTTCTGTGGCAGGTTCTTCGGTTGTTTCAGTCTCGGCCTTCGTCTCTTCAGCTGCCACGTCCTTCGTCTCGACTTCAACGACTGCTGGCTCTTCCACTGCAGCGGCTTCTTCTACGACTTGTTTCTCAGGCTCGGCTTCAGCAGCGGTTGGCTCCTCCGCTTGAGCTAATTCTTCGACAACTTCTTTCTCCTTGGAGAGAGATTTATTTTCAATCACGATGGCTGCCGGAGAGCTTGAAACGATCCCGACCAAATCTGGAATCTCGGCAGCAGTAGGTGTTGCATCCACTTCAAAATCTAAGTAAACTGGTTGAATAGTTGGGAGTGGAGAGATTTCAGAATACCAGTCACCGTTTGCACGTCGGCGAGCCTCCGATCTACGAGTGCAGCTATCAAACACTCTCTGCATCTCGCTGATACATTGAGCAGTGGATCGCTCGAACGCCGCCGCCATCGATTGTTCGATCGCCGTCAGCAGCTGCTCTGAAAATCCCGCTCTAATCGCCTTCTGCCGGAGTGCTTTCCTACTGTCGCAGGAACGTTGCTCTGATACCATTGTAACAGCCCGAAGCTAATTCGCCAGAATGCTAGAGATTTCCGTAGGAATTGATAGGAATTTTGCTAGAGAATTGGTAGAGATTGATGGGGAATTGAGAGAGAAAGAGAATTGATTGAGAGAGAGAAGAGTATCGAGAGAGTTGATAGAATTGAGAGAGAAGAATAAGAGAAAATTAACTTTCGATACCAACTCAATAAGCAGTAGCGGATATATATAAGTATCCGACTAAGACCTAATTTAATTAAATTAACCCTAGCAATTTAACCAAATATAACTAAAGGAATTAATAAGGAAACTAATACGAAAATTAGATACTAATACGGTAATACGTGGCCAATCATCAAGACGTCCACGCGCGTCTCATCTCCCGATCTCGCCATCTAGCCACTCCTTCCATCTAAATACTTCTCCTCTTCCTCGATTGTACGGGGTGTGACAAGTACCTAAACCAAATTGCCCAATGGTAAATTAAAGTTTGCTGATAGCTAATGGTAAAAGAATATAAGCCTATATGAAAGAGCACGGATGAATGCAGGGGTTGCGGGTGGACCGCAACAAATTTTACCCCAAATTTTATATAATTGTAAATTGTGTCTTATAATTTATGAATTTTTCTAAGATTATATATTTTACTCTGAAAATAATATATTTATAATTTTTTCTATTCTGGTTGTATTCAATAGATTATTTTATGGGTCATGTGTAGAAATACCCATTTCTAATTGGGTAAATGCAATGATACCCACTTTGTAGAAAAAATGCACTAATAACCATTGTTTCTTTTTTACCCTCCAAAAGTAGGTATAGAGTATAGACTGCGCATGGCAGGTCTATGTTGTCCCCACAGAGACATGTCGTCAGAGCTCAAGTCAAGTCCATGACAGTTAATTTGAATTTTGCACATGACCCCAGTATTGAATTTTGAAAAAGTGATGAGTCAAAGTTGTCTCGTGAATTTCTGCACATGACCCCCAGTATTGAATTTCCAGCTGTCTCGTGAGCTAGGAATTAATATTCGAATTTGTCCTTTAGTTAATTATTTCGAAATGAAGTTAGTGGTTCAGCAGGTAAGCATAAATAATTTATAATCTCGTTGAAATTCTATTTAGCATATTAAAATACAAGAAGATCCCATATTTAAGTTGTAAATGTCAGCGGATTTTAAAATTAACTCAAAACTAAATAGTTAATTATTTCGAATTGATTAAATATTTAATCATTTAATTATCATTTAATCATTTAACTATCTTCTCGTCAGCTTTCAGTTAATTTTCTGAATCACGGCAGGTGCATGCATGCATGCATGCAGTGACAAAAAGCGATAGTTTTATTTTAATTTTGATTCTACATTATTTAATTCATGAAATAATAGTGAACCCCATTATATATAGAGAGGTTATATCGTTAGTTTAGAGAGACATTATATCTTGAGTTTAGAGAGAGAATGATTTCGAGAGAGGAAAAAAATTGCGCAAAGTTCGATCTATATGTACATCTGCATCCTTTTTCGCACAAGGTATGTTGTATATAATTTAAAACATTTTCTATGTAACATATTTTAGAGAGAAAGATTTAGAGAGAGGTTATATCGTTAGTTTAGAGAGACATTATATCATGATACGAAGTTTAAAAATTATGATAGAGAGAGAAAGATTTTGCGAGAGAAAAAAATAGTGTTCGTATTTTGCACAAAATTTAAAAATAGTGATACGCAGCACTAGGTATGTTGTTTATAATTTTTTCTGCATTTTCTATGTAATTTTATATATATTTAAAGCGTTTGTATGAATTTCAATAGTGTTACATTGTAAATAGGGTTACACTGCGTATATATTTAAACGTGACATTGTAAATATGATTAATATTGCATTTAATCATCTATATATGGAAATTACTATGCAAAATGTGATATGGTTCTCTGTTTGCTATATTGAGTTTTTATAATGTCATGATATACGCCGTTTATACTGAGATGTAAAACATATGTATCCATTAAAAATCTTATGTAATCGATTTTATTATTTACAGCGTAACAATCAATTATAGTTCTTTGTATTTCATGTGCATGTACATTATTACGGAGATATACAGTATTTTTGCTGAGAACTAAGATTTTATGTGTTTTAAAACATGGCTAGATGGCAGAATGGACACGAATAACAGTCAAGTATGGGGGAATATTCGAGGGTTCCGAATACAAATATGGGGATGAACAACTTGCAGCAATTCCGCACTGCCTACTTTCGTTGTCATCTCTAAAAGCAACCATTGATTCAACCGTATTTATTGTATTCCCTCGAGAGAAATCGAGCCGGTCGGCTCGTGAAGTCACTAATGACGAGTGATGAAGATTTAAATCGACTCATTGGCTTCGAGGCAGATCCCACTGTCTGTGTTGTGACAACGAGTCCGAGTGATCGGGCCGGAACAAGTATGTGGCAGACCCGATCATATCTCCCTTATTCGGATGATCGGGACCTAGTTGAGCAATCCATTAGGGATTTCGACACACATAAGTTCTTCGGTGACGGACGGGAGAAGGAGGAATACGAGGAGGTGGAGCAAGAGGAGGAGGAAAACGAGGAGGAGGAGGAGGCGGAAACGGAGGAGGAGGTAGAACAAGAAACACATAATGAAGATTCAACGGATTCGGATGATCCGAATTACACTGCCGAAGAGGAGTCCGATGAAGACGAGCACGACGAACATCAAAGCATCTATGGTACAATGTTGGAGTTTGCAACGTGGATGCGAAATGAGGGCGGTTACAATCGGTTAATGACATTACTCGACCAACCAAGTAACCTACCCATCACCTTTTCGTCGTTGGAGGAGGAAGATGGCGACTCGATTCCGGATATAGCAAACTGGCTAGTTCCGTTCTTCCCTATCGCTCAAACCGGCATCATTGGATGTCTTGATTTGGATGCGGTTAACGACGGCATTCTTGAGGTGGATTCGATCTTCTAGAGTAGAGACGAGCTTACGGGTGCCGTGGGAGTGTGGCACTTAGAGCATTGGCGGTCTTTTATGGTGCTAAAAGCTGACAGGAAATATACGTGGTTCGGGTGTTTACACGGAAAGTCGTGTCCTTTTATGTTGCGTGGGAAAAAGGATGCAGATGTTTGGGAAATATACAAGGTGGACAAGAAGCATACATGTGAGTTCGACTTCGAACGATTGGTGCCGAACTGTGAGTGCAAAGACTATCGGTGTATATTTCAGCCGACAAATGCAGAGAGAGGGGTCCATGATAAGGCCTCGCGACATCATTGACGAGTTGCGTCGTAGATTCGGTGTCGAAGTTAAGTACTACAAGGCACTTCGTGGTCGGAACATGGCTATCACGATGATTTACGGCGACCACGACGATTCTTATAAGTTGCTACCCAAGTACCTCCATATGCTCAAGCAGTTAAACCCCGGAACGATAACCCATTACAGCACCGGGGAAGACAATCAGTTCGAGTATGTTTTTGTCGCGTGGGGCCCATGCATAAATGCGTTTATGTTTAACTTGAGGCAGGTCATCATAGTTGATGGCACACATCTGAAAGGGAAGAATACCGGCATGCTATTCGTAGCAGTGACGAAAGACTGCAACGAGCAAGTCCTGCCGCTTGCGATAGGCATTGGCCCGATAGAGAACAATAATTCGTGGACATGGTTTATGACCAAATTAAGGACAGTATACCCGCCGACCAAGGGCATAGTCATCGTGTCTGACCAACACGTAAGTATTAAGCATGCCGTTGAAGAGGTGTATCCTGAGGCAACTCATTGTCTGTGTTGCTTCCATCTGAGCAACAACCTCGCTCCTTACGGTCGCGCAGCAGTAAGGATATTCCGTAGGGCCGCCAAAGCATACACAAAATCGGAGTTTCGGAGAAAAATGGCTTCACTAAAGGCGAAGAGTCAGGAGGCACACGATAAAGTCATGGACATTGGTCCGGAACGGTGGGCCCTCTCGCATTGCACTTCTCGGCGTTACTGTTTTTTGACGTCAAATTGCGCCGAGTCATTCAACGCGAGGCTATTGTGGGCCCGACGTCTGCCGATATGTTCCCTAATTGATACCGTGCGGTTCATCATGGAGAGTTGGTTCAACGAGCGGCGGGCGAACATGCATGCTCACGACCATAGCCTAGTCGAGGTTGCTAAAATAAAGTTGCACGAGCAAGTTGAAAGAGGACGCACGTATCCAGTGACGATCGTTGGCGATGACGTTTTCACATTGAACGATGGGGAACGAGATTTTAAGGTCCGGTTAGGAGCAAGACGAAGCTGTCAGTGTCGTAAATTCGATCTGGATCTTATTCCATGCGAGCATGCTGCAGCCGCTATTATGTAAGTGTTCATTACTTTTAACATATTCCATGCGAGCATGCTGCAGCCGCTATTATTCCATGCGAGCATGCTGCAGCCGCTATTATGTAAGGACAGAAATAGCAGGACAACCCGATTAGGCAAGTAGGACAGAAATAGCGGGACAGAGGGAGTACTACTTAATATATATCAGAATATTACGTATAATTTCCCGTGAACCGTTATACAAATCTTTATACAAATCTTCCGTTAATTATTTTATGTTGTTTTTATGCAAGTTGCGAAATCTGGGTTTTACGTTGTTTTATGCAAGTTGAAAAAATTGAGAGAAAGATTGCGAAAATATTAGAAAGATTGCGAGAATATTTGAGAGAAATTGAGAGAAATATTCAAAAAATAGAGAGAAGATTGAGATATATATAGATTAATAGTAATCTCTCAATTTAAATTGATAAAATTGAGAGAAAAACTATCTAAGCTAGTTTAAATAGTACTCTTGCTGTTTAAATTGACTGAAAGTTGTTTTAATAGTACTCTTGCTGTTTAAATACACCCGAAAGTTGTTTCAATTGAGAGAAATTGAGAGAAGATTGAGATATATATATATTAATAGTAATCTCTCAATTTAAATTGATAAAATTGAGAGAAAAACTATCTAAGCTAGTTTAAATAGTACTCTTGCTGTTTAAATTGACTGAAAGTTATTTTAATAGTACTATCTCCATTACCTTCTATATCCGTTACCTTCTACTTATAGAAAATGTGCAATTTTATATACGAACACATTACATCATAGGTAATAGATACATATTCAGTTATAGTTCTCCGTAAAATATGTATATATCTCCGTATAAATAATAATCCAAAAATTTATGCATTATAATACTAAAATATAAAATATGTATGGAGAACGATGATTTTTTTACGTTTCGAAATTAACGTGTAAACTATACTACGTAATATATCTCAGAATATTACGTATAATTTCCCGTGAACCGTTATACAAACCTTTATACAAATCTTTCGTTAATTGTTTTACGTTGTTTTTATGCAAGTTGCGAAATTTGGGTTTTACGTTGTTTTATGCAAGTTGAGAAAATTGAGAGAAAGATTGCGAAAATATTAGAAAGATTGCTCCAAATGAATAACAAATAAATGTTTTTGAAAGGGCCTAATCATCAACCGGGTCAACCACGACACACATCAACCAAATTCGCATCCCCATAATATGTCGAATGCTCCAAATGTCGAGCTCATTCTGGACGAGTTCTGTCCTCGGCAGGCCATCGATTAACCGATGCACGGATAATAGGGCATATACACCGCAATTAACTTGGTCTCTTTGTACGAACTGTGCTCGTTCAAAGACCTCCAAATGCATATCACGCCAAGCTTCTTGGCGTGGTTGCCCGTATACCCGTTCGAAGTACATGTTGTAATCGAACAGTATGTACATCATCCGTGTAATCGGTTGTATGCTCTCTCTCCGCATCCGCCGATATGATTCGTCAGAAATCGCCCACAACGAGTCATACAACTCGACAGTCCATGCATGCAGACGGATTCGCACGGTGACCCAGTGAGCTCCAGTGACAAAGCAAACCAGTATGAGCTATAGAAATCCGTAACAGAACATTAGTTCACCGCATTACACTAATATATCACTGCATTTTAATTAAATTCGAAGATATAACTTACGTATTGCAGCCCCGGTGCCCATTCTCTCGCAGCTTCTTTCAAAGCCTCGGAAGGCTCCCATGCATCCACGTCCATCCCGTTGTTCGCCCAAGAATATTGCATTTGAGACTAATAAAATACATATTGTTAGCATTTTAAGAAACATTTTTGTATAAAACATTAAATACTTACCCAAAATTGTACGGGAAGAATGAGAGTTGTGTCGCTCCGCACACCATGAAGTAGACCGTCTCCTCTCGCCAATTGCCTCCTCATGGTACCCAAATAACATTCGATCATGTCATGGGTAAGCATCTTCGAAACATCTTCGAGGATATCAAACCACGAGTGCGTCAAATGATATCTCGTGGCTGTGTAGACGTGGTCACCAAATTCATTGTGTGCGCGACGCCGCGCCCGATATTCCTTGAAGCCAATGACAGACCAATCGCCGAGGTAACGGGCGAGATTACTCTTCGGGGCAACGTACAGCGACGTAATTGCACGAGAGGGTCTTTTCGTGCGCAATCCACGTCCACGTGGGCTACTCGGATCTTCTTCCACGGGGGCCTTCTCTTTTCCCTTTCCTCCTCTCCGGCTGGTACCGGCATCTCCCGCCGGCACCGCTTTCAACGGTTCAACTTGTATCGGGGACACAATAAGTGCCCATGATGCGGAGAAATCATCACCGTATAGGGAGTGATCTTCATCGGGTTCCTATAAAAGAAACGTTTACGTTAAGTTTATGTATATATCTTCGTAAAAGGTACATAAGTCTCAATAAAACTTTTAATAGCCTACCTCTGACACCGGACTGGGAGAAGCAGAAGGCTGCACGGGCTCATCGTATGGAAGCTGCAACGGCTGGGTAGACACGGGCCGATCATGAGACTTCTTCGTGCGTGCCTCGGATGCGACGGAAAAGTCGCTGCTGTCAGTCACAGCATCAACAACTGGGTCGACCCGACCAGATGCATGCGGAGTTGCTCCGTGAGTACAAGAAATTGAATGTCGACCGGAGATGCCGCGACTCTCGGAATGTCGTTCGGAGATACCGCGACTCTCGGAATGCCGACCCGAGATGCCGTGACTATCGGAGATGCCGCGACTATGTGAAACTGAGTGTCGACAACCCTCCTCGACATGACTATACGACTGTCCTCCCTCCTCCGCTGACTTCCGCTCCGACTTATTTTTGGAGAAAAAGTTTTTGATCTTCTTCCAAAACTTTTTCTCACGATGAGTCATGTCTTGAGTATCAAGACTGCTAGACCCCTCCGGAGCCTGGTTTCGTTCGGATCGTCTTCGCATGGCAGGCGGAGAGTGGGGCGCTGCAGGGCCGCGTGGACGAGGAATGCCCATCGCTCTGGCTCGATCAGATCCAAATTGGACAACAACCGGCTCTCTATACGACACGCCAAGTGCCTCACCGGACAGCGTGCTCGCATAATAATCAGTCAAGATCTCTGCTTCCTCCTCCAACATCGGTCCGCATTCCAACTATGTATAAAATAACCAATGTTACATAATCAGAATATAAAACAGCGAACTATATAATTTAAATAGAGATATATGAATTTAAGTGGTTTATTATGACCTATATGTATGTATAAGATTATAGTTCTCCACAGTATATATATATTTTACCATATTTTTGTTTGGGTCGAACAAACATAGTTATTTACCTCATCGTCGAAGAATCCAAATAACGTCCCTCTCACTCTCGAGAAATTCCACCTCAACCGGACGTGGAAGCGCTTCTTGGTCCACCAAGTTCGCACAAGCCCTCCCAAATTCGGGGATGCAATCGTAAGCCCATGCTTGTAAGGCCCAAACGGGCCCGCTGAACACATAAGACACCTTACATCCCGCAAGAGTGTCGGGGTGAATTGCTTGTAGTGAAGCAATGCTCGGTATGCATACGCTCCCCACGGGAATTCCTTCCATTCGTTCGGAGTTGTCCACTAACACCCAAACGAAGTCGTCGATCGGTCTCGGCCTCGGAACACCCAAGATTAGTAGGTGCGGCATCAACACATTTGCCGCTTTCACGTAGTCGGCTGCCGATGCGCCGTTCACCTCGTGTTCTCCCGAAAATATCCTCCAACTCGGATATTTTCGGCTCTCGATTTCCACAAAATACGGTCCTTGCACGAACCGTGGAAGCATCATGCTCTATTGTTGGGTCAAATGTCGATGACCCAAACATCAACCCCGAGACCAGGGCGAATTCCTGCGGACCGAACTTCAAATAACGATCCGTTACGTGAAACCAAAAGTTGTTGGATACAAAGTCGGCGAAGGAAACTTCACGGCACATGAGCTGGTGGAGAGCTTTGCTCGCGCTTACACTCCCCTCCCATTCCATCAAATGGCCGAAAGGGCTACTCTCAAAGAATTGTGCATACAGGGTGTCACCGCCGACGGCCATCAGTGTGTCGCGGATAAGTGGGATAACATCCCACTTGTAATGAATCATAATTTGAGGTTTAGCCGATCTGGCTACGTACCTCAAATAATACCATTGACTCTGCATTAAAGAAAAATGTGAAATTAGTTCAATAAATTCGATAAATTCAATGAAATTAGTTCTAATTGACGGCAATAGTATAAACAGACTAATTAGAATATTAATTAATAAAATGTGGATTAATTAAATCCGTATTATATCCTTAGTTTTATACTCCCTCCGTCCCACTGGAAACGACACGTTTTCCTTTTCGGGTCGTCCCACTGAAAACGACACGTTTCCAAAAATAGAAATAATTAAGTTTTATTAATAACTAATTATCCCTAATTAATTATTCCTAATTAACTTATACCCCTAATTCATTCTAACCTATTTTAACATATCTAAATATCAAAACATCGATCTTCCTTCATTTCTCTCCAAACCCTACTCTCTTCCTCCTCTCGTTCTTGCGCCGCCACCCTCCGTCGCCTGGTACCCTCCGTTACCACCGTTTGCATCACTCCGCCATGATGAATGGCCCCTCCGGCAACAATATCCACTCCGGATCTGAGCCCTGCAAACCAGATCTGTCGTCGCCCTCCTCCGCGATATCCCTCCTTTCGTCATTTGGATCTGAGACCTGCGAAGGAGATCCGTCATCGTCTCCGACCGCGTTATCTCTCCTTTCGTCGTGTGTCTCTGAGACTTGCGAAGGAGTTCCGTCATCGGCTCCCTCCGCGTTATGTCTCCTTTCGGCGTTTGGATCTGAGAAACGCGAAGGAGATGCGGCCGATGATGATCTGTCTCAGTTTGACAACTACGATACTCTTGCACAACTGTTGCAGAAGTCTCGTGATGTCGTCTCTGATGCAGTAAAAGATCCGAAAATTGGCCGCCCTGAGGATTCGGCAGATCTGAGCGGAGAAAAGATCGTCGCCTCCTTCTTGGAGGGCGGCTACTTGCAGAAGGTTTATGTTCGGTTTCCCGATTGCTTCAATAAACGGTACCCGGGTGAGGAGGAAGACCATAATGTTAAGAGAGCAAAATACAAGAAAGCTCTTGAAATCTATGCCTACGGATCGAAACTGGTGAGATCATTCCTATTTTTTGTCTCGTAAACGTGGTTCGTTCTAGATGTTATTGTGCTTAAAATACTTGAAATGATAGAAGGGTGACGAATCTTGAAATGATAAAAATACTGCTCACATAGAAAACTTGACATAATTGCTTTATGTTGATGATTTATCGGCAATTGGCTAGTGCAATTGGATTAGTTATAGTATAATTGTTATTATGCTGTTGTGTTGATGATATTAGCTTTTCCAGCCCCTGTTGTTGATGGAGTCGACCGTGCTATTATCCTGATCATGTCCCCTGTTGTTGATGGATTCGACTGTGCTATTATCCTGATCATGTGAAGGTTTTTTGTCCCCTATTGTTGATGTTATTATGCTTTGTGGTATTGTGAACAACTTTGGTAATCTACAAAAGCATATAGCATATAGTATTCATATTTTATACATGGTCATCTACAAAATCATATACTATTCCTACACAATACTTGGTTTCTAAACTGAAAAACATCTATATTTTCCAAGTATTTTCAGCTTAACAAAAAAACATCCATAATTTCCAAGTTCATTCATCTACCAACTGTCCAGTCATCCACATTTAGGCCCAACCTCTCCCGTAGCTCTTCTATATCAGTTAGGGTTCCATTTTCCATCATATAGTTCATGCATTCTTCTGCCAAAGTGTTGGGAACTTCCAAATCCTTTGGTAGTGCATCCAATCTTATTAAGATGTCCTTCTTTAGGTGTGGGATTTTGTAACTGTTGCTGCCTTTAACCTTCATAATTTCAATCATACACGCTTGTAAGCTCAAAAAAACTTTGTTAAGGCTTACAGGTGATAGTTGTTCAAACGAAAGAACAACTGCACTAATGAGTTGGTCCACATTATAGCTTGTTGTTTCAACTTGTATACTTTGTATGGCTCTAAAAAAACCTAGATCTAGGGCATTAGTGTCAGGGCTATTAGGTGGCTGAGAAATCAATCTAATATCAAACCCTTCCTGCTTGGCTGCCTCTCTAAACTCAATATCACTGTCTTTGATGTGGGGCTTCGCATTATCTTGTTGTATAAAGATATGCTTGCTGGCATGTTTTGGCCACTTTTCTCTAATAGCTGGGAGTATCTGTCATTATTAAATACAGTCTTAACTTAGACAATCCAGTGAACATAGAAAATGCAGTGAAGTTAGACAATGCGATGCACGCTTCTTGCTACGAACTTAGACAATGCGATGCATGCTTAGAAAATGCAGTAAACTTAGACAATTCAGTCTGCTTACTGCTTTAATTCTACATTTGTGAAAACATACATTTTTCTATTACATGTGAAGAATACTTCATTGCATTTCCATACCTGATTTATTAGGCAGGCTTTAGTGACTTCTTTGGTTATAGATGGGATTGGTTGAGTCTCCAATGTGTTTGTTGGTCTATTTTTGCTTTTCCTTTTTCTTTGCAACTTGTTGAGTGAAGGGAAAAATACCTATTTTCCCATCAAATAAAACTGATCCATCTATGTTGAATATAGGTCGGCACACAGCACACATAAACATAACTTTTGTGATGAATTTCTTGTTTTTACAAGTTCTATGTGGCTCGGCCTCTCCGGGAGTAAGATAAAATCTATGTGATGCCTTAGTTATATAGAACCATTTTTCATCTATATGGATAGTGTTGTGCATATCCTTAAACATCAAGAGATTTAAAACTCGATCAAACTCTAGTGCTTCCATAGAAAACCTTAGCCTAAGTAACCTACAATCTCGTATTATGTCGGGCCTAATTGCACTAGTGTGAGCTTTGATCAAGCCTTTCGTCACCCACCTACCAACTGTACTACTACTACAACTTATGCCACAAGCTAATTTTCGAATAGTTGATCTTTTTGGTAACTCAAGTCCTTGAATCAACTCCAAATCTATCATCACTCTTCGGTTTGGTCTAATTTTACCTATCTTTGCACTTTGAAGATATATCATCTCACCTGCATTTTGTTGTTTCTTTGCTTCAGCCCATTGGCGATGAACCGTGCTCCGAGAACAATTCCACTTGACTGTGGCTGCTTTCATAATCCCTCTGTCCGGCTTTCCATTCTTGCAGTTTTGCAGCAAGAATTGGACAAGTTGATTTCTTTGTTGGGTGGTGAGATTGATTGGTGCCATTCTTGAAGATGGATGCTTGAGGAGATGGAGTTTTCTTGTGTGAGAAGATGAATGTTTGTGTGAGCGGATGAATGCCGACAAGATATAGTTTTGATTTATATACTGCTCCTACTTGTTTGAATTTTGTAAACTGTGTGAAAAAGCTTGGCGGCAACCAATTCTGGTTTCCAGCTTTTTATTTTTCCCACCATTTTTGCTTTTACTGTTATGAAACACTTGTGGGATTTGGACAAATAGAATTACTATTGTTATCAAAAACCTTGGCGGCAAGAATTGGACAAATAGAATTACTACTATTACTGTACTTATGAGATTAATTTGTTGTTTATATAATCAAAGTCATTTTACAAATTAAATTAGTTTAGGTAGAGTAGGTGGAAATAGAGTGGGAAGAAATTAAAATTAAAATATTATTTAATCTTACAAGTGGGCCATAAAGATTAAATCAAAAACACAACCTCCTAAATTCCCGCGCCCATTGGAAACGCGTCGTTTCCAGTGGGACGGAGGGAGTACAATATTATATATTAAATAGTATAAAAAGACTAATTAACATATGCAATAATATAAACAGACTAATAGTACAAACAGTATTAAATATGTAAATCCACGGACAGTTAATATGTAATCCACGGACATTTAATATGTAAATCCACCAACAGACTTTAAAATACACGATAATATGTAATCCACGGACATTTAATATGTAAATCCACGGACAGTTAATATGTAATCACGATATTAATACTTTAAAATACACGATAATATCACGATATTAATACTATAATATTAATACTTTAAAATACACGATATAAATATATCAACATATAAATACTATAATATTAATACTTTAAAATACATAAATACTAATTTAATTTAAAACATACTATAATATTAATTTTATTTATTAATATATTATATATTAATATATGTTATATTATAAATATTTTACTTAAATATATTAAATATTATTACAATATTTAAGTACAAACAATATTAAATATTATATATTAAATACGTATACAATAGTATAAACCGACTCCGATTCGGATTCCAATTCCAATTCCAATTCCGTTGAATTCAATTCTAACCAATCGTTATCCAAGCAAATTGAAAAATCTCGTGATGATGGTGAATCAATTACAGTTACCAAAAGCAAACAGACTATTATATATTAAATATGTAAATCCTTAGTATTATACAATATATATATCACGATATATTAATATGTTAATATTTATACTATAATATTAATACACGATATAAATATTATAGTATAAAATTATATTAATATTATTAATATTAAAATACACGATATAAAATTATTAATAAATTATATATTAATATCTGTCATATTATAAATATTTATATATACTATAACAGATATTTTCGTCCTCCGTATAAATTCCAAGTAATCTTAATACATAATTCGTCCTCCGTATAAATTTCGTATATCTCTGTATTATTTATATATATATTATAATAGATATTTTATTTACAATAATTCCGTATATCTCTATATAAATTCCGTATATCTCTGTATAAATTTTGTATATCTCTGTATATATATTTTATTTATATATACTATAACAGATATTTTATGAACATCTATACAATAATTACAAACCCTAAATATAAACTACAGAAGTTACAGATACGCATATCTAACACCACCGATCATAACACCACCGATCATTACTAACACGATAAAAAAATTCGGATTTCGTCTACTAACCTGCGAGACGGCATCATATTCATCCATTCTCGTCTACTAATCTTCACAAATACTGCGTGCCGAATGTTGTGCCGAAGTTGAAGTAGTGCCGAAGTTGAAGGAGTGGGGAGAGAAATAACTGCTGGGAAACCTGACTTGTTGATGGAGTGGGGAGGGACATAACTGTTGGAGTGGGGAGGGAAATAACTGCTGCAGAAACGTAAATAAGGGGTGTGAGGAAGTTGAAGGCTGCAAACGGCTTTTATATACCAACAAAGGGCTGCAAACGGCTTCCAAACCTACAAACCTACAAAAAAAAAAATCGAATCCCTCAACAAAGGGCTTTAAATATTCTTGCATGTAATGTCCTCGATTGGAGTGCGTGACAAAAAACCCTAAAGAAAATCGGAATTTACAAACCCTAATCTCTCTATTTATAGAAACCCTCATTTCCTATTTATATTCTCGTAATTTCGATTTTATACATGCCCTTATTTACGAAACTCTAAAAACCTAATTTCGAATTTTATACATACCCTAAAATTTCGATTTTATACATGCCCTTATTTAATACATGCCCTTATATACATACCCTTATATACATACCCTAAAATTTCGATTTTATACATGCCCTTATATACAAAACTCTAAAAACCTAATTTCGGATTTTATGTATAATTTCTATTTTATACATGCCCTAAAAACCTAATTTCGGATTTTATACATACCCTAATTTACAAACTCTAATCTCGTAAATGCATTTAATATTTATAAATAAATACCCAATTACAAACCGAAATTAGGGTTTGTATAAATAGGAAATTAGGATTTGTAATTTTAAAACCCTAAATTTCTTATTTACAAACCTTAAAATTACAAACCCTAATTTCTTATTTACATGAAATAAAGCCTTCCTATTTATACAAACACTAATTTATTATTTACAAACCCTAATTTCATATATAAACCCTAAAGAAAACAAAAAACGAAATTGTAGAAAAAAAAACTGCATTACTGCAGAAAACTGCATTATTGCATAAAGCAGAGACAACGATTGACTGCGCGGCAGGGGGGTGGCGTGGGAATCTGCACTATTGCAGACATGTCGTTCGAAGCAGTCAAACAGCCTTCACTTCGACCAGCAGTCACCTGGTGTCCAGCTCACCAGCCTTCACTTCGACCAGCAGTCACCAGCCTTCAATTCGAGCAGCAGTCATCAGCCTTCACTTCGAGCGGCAGGTAAGGACACTGTTGCGTGTCAGCGCAGCAGAATAGGGACAAAACAGTCCGGCTGGGTATTCATGCAATTTTAATTTTTGAGTGGCAGGTGGTGCAATTATGAAGTAAGACTGGGTATTTGGTTTGAGAAAAAGTGGACCAACATGGACCGGAACCATCGTAAATGGTTCCAAACGTACGACGGCTATCACATTCATATGCCCAGCGATTTCCAGTTATGTGTATTATATATAATTAATTAGTGGGTTGAGTATATGCGAAGAAGCAGGTAGCTGGAAATCATATTTATATATTTATGACGAGTTACTCCTCAGTGGGCATTCATATATAATCACAGGCGTTTAATCCTTAAACAACCTACTATTACTAATGTTAATTAAATCTTTTATATGTTAATAAATATTCCTTCCGTCTCATTAATCATGTGTAATATACACGAAATAGATTAATCATTATTTATGTACACTACTCAAAATGAAAATAAATTACACTACTTTTCAATATCATGGATCCGTTACTTTTCAACCTTCTGAACCTACTATTTTTTACTTTACACTCAATATCTTAATCTTCGTACTCATTCCAAAGTAGATATGAATAATGGAACGGAAGGTGTACTTCATAATTTTGTGAAAGAAAATAGCAACCAATCTTTTATATTGGCTAATACACATAACAGCACAAATATACATTTTCAAGAGAAATACCTTGTCCGTCCCGCTCGATTTATTTCATTTTCTTTTTCGATTATCTCATTTTGACTTATCCGATTTCTTAAAATGAAAAATAATTACTACACTACCTTTCACTTTTCCTTCGTGGAATCTATCTCTCTATATACACAATCAACCAATATCTTAATCTCCATGTTGAAAAGAAATAAGATAAGTCGGGGCGGAACCGAGGTGCTAATAGTTATTACTGAATTTTTAAATTAAGTAGTGAAAGAGGGAGTTTGTTGAATGGCATGCAGAAACAAGATCCTCTCTCGGAGGCGAAATTTGTGTTGCAATTAGTAGGATTGAGGACCAATTATAATGGGTTGAATGATGTGGAAGTTAAGTTGTTGACCTGTTTATCAATAATTCGTAATAAATAAAGTTACTCATCATCATCATTTAATTTAGTAATGCTGATTAATGCAGTTAGAACTTAGAATAATTCAATTTATTCTCTTTCACAATGTACAACTACGTACTTAAATTTTTGTTTGAAGAAATAATTTCTGTACTTCGATAAAATGGAAGAAACTAAAAGTTATATTCCTGTCCTCTTTTTTAGGGTATTAATAATCAAACTTCATGTATAGTCGACATGTGCAGCAGAATAAGAACATAATTTGAGAAAAGGGGAATATGCCAAATGATAAATTCCCATGTCAATTTGCTAACAATTTTCATGGTGAAGCTTCGAATAAATATTATGGAATCGTGAAAGCTTGCAATGACAATTGCCAAAAACTTCAAGTCAAAGAGTTGGAATCGATCAATTCAAATTGAGAAAATTGTCTCTAAAATGGATTGATAGGTATGCCGTGTGCTTGTCAAAATCCTAATCATTTCATGTTGTTGATTACTATATAGCAAGTTGTACACGTTTATATGAATAAAATTTACTCAAATACACTAATTTAAACTATTTATCTCTCTCGTTGCATTCATGTAATTGCATATGTTCTTGAAGATGTTTGGAATAGCTTTTACTTCACATCTTAAAGCTTAAAACTGTAGTTTTGGTATTTCGAAACTCAGCTTTAAGCTGCAGCTTTTCTATTTTGATAGTATTTGGAATAGCTTATTTAAGCTAGTTTTGTGATTTTCTACCGCAGAAGCACTTTTTTAGAGCATAACAACGTTAAGTAACTTTAAACATAAGTAGCTAAAAAATGCTTATAAAAGTTCTTCAAAACACTACATTAGTACCAATTTTAGAGTTTTTCCATAAGTTGTTAATTGACAACTTCAACAGCTTCTGCTTACAGCTTACATCTTATGACATACTCCCTCCGTCCCGCTAATTCTGTCTCAGTTGACTTCGGCACGGAGATTAAAAAATTTTAGTTTAATGTGTATTTTATGAGTTTTAATTGTATAAAGAAAATGACACAATTTTCGAGGAGTGGTTGGTGGAAAGAAATGAGAATTATCCAAATTTTTGCAAGGCTAGTAAAAGGCAATCGATTTTTATTTTTTATATTTTTTTTATATTGTATTTGAAGAAATAATCTAAAGTTTTCAAAAAGATAAAAATCATAATTTTCTGAGTTCGGAGCGGAACATAATCGAGTGAGAGATAGATTTTTGAAGAGAGAGAGTATAAGAATGTGGGGGTTGAGTAGTGAGTAAGGGGGACCCACTTCATTTTATGTTTAAAATTAATTTTACTATTTTAGGAAAGAGGACAGTAATAGCGGGACAGCCCGATTAGGCAAGTAGGACAGTAATAGCGGGACAGAGGGAGTATTAATTTATTTATTTTTTTGACAAATTTATCCTTAATAAATTTGTTTAACCCAAAAATAATCTTTAACACTAAAGTATATTTAATTCCAAATTTCTTCTTCCCGTAAAATTTTCTTCTTCTTCAACAGCCAAAAAATCATATTAGTAAATGTATACTAATATGATATACTATAAATTTACATATAATATATACATATATATATATATATTTTATAATATTGAGATCGAAATTATAAGGTAAAAAATGAATATAAATATGATTAATTTCTCAATTTTATTTATTTATTATAAATTATAATTGTTTTATAATATTAGGGGCAAGATAGACATTTTATTTTAAAAGAATAAATAAGCTATTGCTATTAGCAACATTTCCAAACATTGTTTTCTCTACTTTCAACAGCTTTCAACCCTTATTTTCAAACACCCACATATTATCAAATCAGCAGCTTAAAGCAGCTTTCAGTAGCTTTAACCATTTATCAATAAGCTTCAGCTATTCCAAATACCCCCTGAGTATGTACTCCCTTCGACCCATTGAACTTGTCTCATTTCTTTTCCGCACGTTTATTAAGGAATCTTGAAAGTTATGTGTAAATGAGTAGATCCCACAAAAGAATGGTGGTTAGTTGAGCGTAAATAAGTTGTCATTTTTTGAATGAGACAAGATAAATGGGACAACTCGAAAATGAAAGTGAGATAAGATGAATGGGACAGAGGTTGTATATAAAGCGAAAAAAAATATGGAAAAATTACCAAAAAAACACCTTGTGTTCATGTGAAAATGCGTAAAACTACCTCATGTTGGTTTTATTGCAAATATCACTCTTGTGTTTTTAAAATTATTGCAAGAAAATCTCTAACATCAAACACGTGTATTTCAATAGTTTTGAGTGTGTCTGGACAAGATTTTTACATTTTTGCTGATATACAATGTGTAAAATACTCTTACAATGTGTGCATATAATATTTGATTTTGATAAATTCACAAAACATACGAACGGGTATTGTAGCTCACTTTTTGACTCGATTCATTCTCAATTCTTCAAAGTTCACATTTTCTTCTCATTCTTATTTAGTATTTTAGATTTTGTCTCGCCTATTTTAGTAATTTCATTTAGATGTTAACATTGTTAAAGATTTGGGAACGATTGAGATAATCGCGCCATTAATTTTGATGGGAAGAGTTTTTTTGCAACATTTTGTAGAACACAATGGTATTTTTTGCAATAAAACGAACATAGGGTCTTCTTTTTCATTTCAGAAAAAAAAAATTAATTAGCAAAAAGAAAATGAGAAAAGTAGTGACTAGGAGAGTTGACATTGTTCTGTCGGCATCCTTTTAAGATTGGTCAAAGAGCCTGATCGTCATGGAATGTCAAAGGGAAGTCCACCCATGGATCAGTCTCATTCAAGAACAATATTTAGAATTCTTTTTCGGATTGAATGAAATCAATCAAAGTGGATGAAAAAATGAAATGGTTATGGTCCCTCCCTCAAGCTGCACCAAGATTCTATTCCCTCAAGAAGATGAGAATAACCGAAACCATGAGGCGCGCAATTCGTATCCGTTTATGGCCATCTTCATGTAGTTTTTCTTCCTCTATAAATACTTTGTCCGTGCAATGCAATGGATAATAGAAGAGCAGCAGAGGAAGAGCGGTGTAGCATGAGAGAGTAGAGCGGTGTTTGGTAGCCAAGGATGACTTGCCTAAATCCTTTAACAAGGCAGGGTTTTTCTCATGCAGAATGGTTTCTAGGCAGCATCCTTTGGCTATCCAGACCCCCTCTTATTCATCATGCTAAACCATCTCTTCTTTCGTTCACTCCGTCCAGTTAATTATATCGGCCCACTCCATGTTGTTGGGCCAGGTTGAGCCACTGCCGTTTTAATATCATCAGGTTAGTCTTTTCTTGCTGGCCATTTTCTGATAGAGTTTCTGAACTGTCACCTTCATGACTTTTTTGTGCTGTATACTAATTTAAAATGAAAAAAAAAAAAAAACCATATGTGCCTTCTATCTCTCTCATCATATCAACATCTAAGTGGAGGAGTTATGCGTATGCAGCAGTTATTAATGTTTTGTTGAAGAAAGCTGCAGGTATCACATACTGTGGATGAAGGAGGAATGGGCAGTTTTTGCAGATGAGCATCCTTATGTCTCCCTCACCATAAATCTTACTTAAGGTGACACGTTAAAGCGTCGTTGTCCGTTCACAAGGCATTTTGTTGTCCGTTCTTGTATGTTATGAGATACAAGGCTCAGCAAGTTGGCAAATTGAGAGACTAATAGAAAATGCTCTCCTCTTAATTAGCCCTTATTTTGAAGAGAACATTGCAGATGTTATGAAATTCATTACTACATCATGAGTTATAGCAGAGATTGTCATTACATGTTGCTTGTCTTATCCATTTGGCCCAGAATCTGCACACAATGTCAATATAAAGGAAACTGGTAGGGATGTTGATCATGAGTTAGGGATACAGAAAGTGGTGTACATGCTTTCTGTCTTTATGCATTATAAATAATATCATGTCAATAAAAAGAAATATGACCAATTTTCACATTATCTGTATTAATGATTGTGGTCCTTGTAGTCTTCAGAGGCCATATGTTCTGCTGTAATGAATCCATCATCCTTATTTCTCTGAGCTACCACCCTATGGCACACTAAATAATAACTATATACTCCAATTCATATGTTGGTAAACTCATTTAAGGGCAAGGGCCATTGTATTGTCCCAACAAATTAGAAAGAAACAAATTAGATGGAAACAATTAAAAAGACATTGAAGCAAGTGGGGATGAAGATGTTAAGACAACCCATGCCAAATGAGGACACCACTTTATTAAGTCTATGTCAACTTCTTCTCCCTATATGGACACAAAATATAATTAAGGAGACGACACAATTTACTGAAAATACATATATATAGTATTTTCTTAATTAGGCAGGCAGATGCAGCATCCCATCATGCACCACCTCCACCAAATGGAGCTACCTCTGCTCCGGTAGGGCTACGGTTCCATCCGCCTCAACACGAGATCAATGCAATGAAATTTGGAGATAATTAACATATTGTGAAAACAAATAACATATCTGTGTTTGTCTGTGTGTGATTCAGTGGCCAATCTAGTATGAGGGTGTGATTGAATTCCGGTAGGTGTTTTGTATTATTTGTCTGGATGATGAAAAAGACAAGGCAGATGGAATTATTGCAAGAGAAAGACTAGGGTATGGAGAAGAGGATTACTTTCTTATTTCTCTCTTCCCAAACATTATGTAGTTTATTTCCTACAAATCTAGGCATGCAGATTTTTTTGGCAAAGTTGATTAGAATAAGTTAAAGTGTCAGCAGATGGAGGAGCAAGATAGACTTGTAGATAGGCACTTAGTTTATAAATATTTAATGCTTTAGATTAGACTTGTAGATAGATACTTAATTAGGCATACATATTTATGTAGTATATATTAATTAAGTTATGTGATAAATCAAAATTTTCCTCATAAATGCCACATGCCATGCCTCCAATATGAATGCTGGTTTTTTTGTTTTTCCAACATTTTGGAATGGAGCAGACAATTGAATTATATATACTTGACAAAATCTTATTTGGATTGGGTTTTAGACATGATGTTTCTTCTTTAGCATATCAAGTCATATGTCTTTTTTAGTGTAAAATCACATCATAGTTCATGGAGATGGACAAGAGCCCAGTAAAGTGAATTTCATCAACTGTAAAATTCACGGCCTTAACTATACAGTTAAATAACAGACTGCAAGAATGAGATCATGTAGTGAAATATAATGCACAATCCACGATATTCATACAATATATTCTCAATTACATAATTTGTGTCTAAATTACAATCACAGACATATTCAAATTCCTAGGAACAAAGGAATATCTGATAAAGATGCATAACAAATTTGCAAAAAAAAAAAAAAAAGTCTCCGGGATGATGATAAAATCTGCTCCCTAGATTAATATCCACAGATCTTCTAGCCCTTTATTCATCTTGTTATCGGTACGATTCGGATTTCGCTTCGTCTTTTTGCTCGATCCATTGAATTCTTACAACGTTAATTACCTGAAAAGATTCATGACAGACAAAGAAAATTTGATGTTAATTAGCATGAATAAAGAAATAAATAATGTACTTAATGAGTAATTAATTAAGACAATTCATAATTATATGTATAGTGAAATTAGTGCTAACCAGATGGTTGTAGGACAGAGGGTGGAATACTGGAATATATATCTTAATGCAATGAAAACAGACTGCTGTTGAATCCTGACTGATTGATAATCTTTTGTCTATGGTCTTCCACTTCCCACAAGGTCTGTCTGCTTCCCTGAAAATGATATATTTTGTCCATGTTACATTGTTATAATATATACAGATATAGATGCAATTATCCTAGTTAAATCAAAAAATAAATAAAAGAAAATTGTACATGCATTATGCATACCTGTGTCTGAACTTGGGCATGTTGAAACAGAATAGGGTTAGCAGGATTGTCTACAAAATTATAGTTATTTGCTGTGGTGGGGCTGCGTTTCTGCATGCTTGACATTGGGGATGGAAACTCACTTAGATCCTGCATGTAAAATTCATCAAAAATAATTTAGTAAGAATATTTGTGACATACAAAACATTATATATTATTACATATAAGAAAACCATAAATTTGCACCTGATCAGACCTAACCATGAATGATTCTAGGTCCACTCCAAAGTCATATAGCATGGGATTCATAGAAGCAAGCTTCATTGAGAGAAACTGCATGCATAAGATAAATAATTAATATAACAAGGATTAGGATGTGTTAATTAATTGTAAGAAATACATAAAAAAGACATTTTGAAAGTATAACTCCCTCCGTCCTACTTGACTTGTCTCGTTTCTTTTTAGCACGAAGATTAAAATAAATTGATTGGTTATCTGTAATGAGTGGGTCTCACAAAGAAGAGTGAGAGTTTGTATAGTAAATAGTTTCCATTTTAGAAAACGGAAGAAATCAAGTGGGACATTTTGAAAAGGAAATGAAGATAAGTCAAATGAGAGGGAGAGAGTATGATTTATCACCTCAACTTGGTTTTGGAGGGACTGGACATAGTTGATAATTTCATCCAACATGAGGGCCTTCCCAGTTACCTGTGGGACACACAAAACCACATGAAGATGTCACCAACATACATCTAAGCAAACATCATTAATTAACATTATCAAACTAGACAAGACTCTTTGAGTTTTGAGTTTGAATTTCACCTTGTCACAACCAGGGACAATAGCTTGTAGGAGCTTCATCCTTTCACTTATTCTCTCTCTCCTTACCTGATACACACAAACACATATACAGGTAAAACTACATTTACTCACTAACAAATAACAATAAAAGGTAACAATAATTTGAATTGTACCCTCTCAGCAAGACTGTGGCTATCAGTAGCTTGGCCCCTCCTAGCTCTTACATGAATGTAGCCTGCTTCCTCTGCTTTATTTTCCTCTTTGGAGCTATCCTTCTTTTCTTCATTGTTTTTTACTTTCTTCTGCTTCCTTCCTTTCACTTCTCTCTTATCCTATATTACACCAAGAATACCTCAGTTATTACATGAAGACAAAACCTCAGATTACTCTAAAAGTTATAACTAACCTCGGAGAGAACATAATTTGAAGAAGAGACCTCTTTGCATTTCCTCTTCTTGTTGATGGGAGTAACCAAGCCTCTCTCACTGCTGTCATGCTTATCGGTAACAACTGAAGAGGAATTATCCATGCTGTTCTTGTTGGTGTTGTGGTCAAGATTCTGAATGAGGTTTTGTTGGGTGAAGTTGTAATTTGGTAATTGATGAAGAAGGGCTGCCGACATGATATTCTTGTTAGTATTGGTGATGATGGAGGGAGAGTTTTGTAGGAAAACTGAGTCAAGGAGGAAAGGGTGGTGGTGCTGAAATGGTGTAGATGAAAAGGCTGCCATGTTTCCTTTGCTTAATTGCTTTGGAATTTGATACAAATAATTTTTTCGTGATGATATGAGCTTTCTCTTTGGAGAAAAAAACTTTGATATATATAGGATTGTGGATCTGATTCTGATACAATATGCCGAGAGGTTAAGGTGTATATATATAGATGAGAGAGAGAGAGAGAGAGAGAGAGAGAGAGAGAGAGAGTGAATGAAGGGTATGAAGGGAGTAAATTATAATGGGAAGTTTAAAGCGCAGAGGAGTTTAGTCCAACTGAGGTGAACAGTTAAACTGTAGAATGTCAGTACACTTTTTACGTAACCTTTAATTCAGCGAATCTGAAGAAAGATCGATGTGAATACGATTCTGGTAAAATTAATCATTACAAGACAACAAAAGTAGATCCTCCACATTGAATAAATTATTCGTTGGTTTTACCACTAACATATGAGTTTCTAAGTGATTTATTTATTTATTTTACTAAAATAAAATAAAATTGTTTCACGAATTTACTTCTTAGAATTGAATTTACTTCTTAGAATTGATCAATTGAACAGATATACGTACATGTGTCGGTCACAAAGGCACTACAAGGTATTAAGTACAAACGTTCCATTTTGGTTTCGCTCAAACTCACCGGGCCGGTAAAATCTGCTTTTTCCGGGTATACAGGAAATGGATAGGGGTATGCATTTTTTTTCTTTTCTATATGGTGTTTTAAAAACTAATTTATTTAAATATGACGTAGTTAAAAAATCATTTAAATACAGTTAAAATTCAATGAAGTAATGTTTGATAAGTAATAATTTCACTTAAATAATAATTTCTTTCCTTCCCGACTTGGACTAATGTTAATTTCGTTAAATGCATTAAGTAATAAAAAAATTAAATTCTTAAAAGCTCAATAAAACTATAAAGTAATAATTACTCCCTTCATCCTAGTAAAAACGTTCCCTTTCTTTTTGGCACGGAGATTAAAAAACTTTAGTTAGATATATATTTTATGAGTTTTAATTGTATTAAGAAATTAATATAGTTTTCGAGAAATGGTTGGTGGGAATGAATGATAATTCATCCAAATCTTTAAGGCACAATTGAGGCATTTGATTTTTTTTTTCGCTTTTTTATATTGTAATTAAAGAAATAATTTAAAGTCTCCAAAAAGTTAAAAACATAATTTTCTGAGTTCGGAACGGAGGAAATCGTGTAAGATAAAAACTTTTGGAGAGAGAGTGTGTATAAGAATGATGGGTGAGTAGTGAATAATGAGGGGCCTACCTCATTCTTGAATATAGAGTTAATATTATCATTTTAGGAAAGTGGACACTTATAATGGGACAGTCAATCGGGAGAGGTGGACCCTTTTAATAGAATGGAGGGAGTACTTATTTCAGAACATCATCCTTAACTTTCTGTAGAGTATTGACGACTTCTGAAATATTTTACTCTAGGTTGTAACAAGTATTTATTTAAGGTGATTATTGCTTGAAATGTCTTTTTGATGACATAATTGGAACAATTGTACTATCCTCTGGTTTAGAATCATTATTTTCATCATCATTACTGTGATTGAATAATTTTTCGTCCCATCGGTTGTTTCATAGATGCATCATTCCCGCTACGATAATTGAAAAGATTTTCAACATTCATAGCATTTTTGTAGCGTAAATTAGATATGACTTTACCTAATGTTTGGGGATTTTTATCAAATTTAAGGCTTTTATTTTGGAAACATCATTTTTTTCATGTGCATGAACTAAGTTATTGAAAATAAGGTTAATATACAAATTTAACTTGTTTTGCATGGAAAAATTCTCTCTAAAGTAATAAATTCTTAGTAGTTTATCGATAAATAAATAATTTATTCAATATCGGTAATTAAATAACTTTACTAAATAAATACGTATATTTTACTGGTCATAAAGTTATTACTTTTAACTGTACCAATTTAATATGCGATATATTAGATTGATGCAATTTAATATATTAACATTTATGCATTGAATATGAAAAATAAAATTCAATTTTTAGACCAATTCAGCCAAACCAATTGAAAAAACCAAACCCATTAAAACTCGAATTTTATGATATTGGAAAACTTAAATCAGTTTTCTCAAAATATGCCCGAGGTTTGCTCAGTCCAATTCTACCGATTTTCGGCGGAATTGTTAATAGGCCGAGATGTGTGAATAGAAAGTATCATTGCAATTGGCCCATTGCCAATTCGATTAAATGGTAAATTCCAATCAATATGTTTCAAATTTCAGCACATTATATTTCTTAAACCATTCCAAATCAATCATAACCAAAATCAATTTGGTTTTGATCGATTAGTTTACTTTTACACAAAGCTACATATTTTCAACTTTTGTTAAAAAAGAAACAATTCGACCCCAACACAAGCCGATGGAATATTAGAATGGAAAATCGAGTCAATGTTCATCAAGATTTCGCCACTTGTCATGGCGATACCCTCACAAAGAAAAAGACTAACGAACTGATCGAGAGAGAGAGAGAGAGAGAGAGAGAGACGTACTTTATTGGTGTATGTATATATTTGATACGTCAAATCAAGACATGCACACACATAATACTACTACTGTTTATGATAAAGATATGATTTTGAAAAGAAAAACAAAGCATAACTTGAGGCTCTTATCATGTCATATTAAGAAATAAGAAACATCTGCTTGCGTTATTTTCTAATTTGAACATTGCGATTCATTATGATGATGTTAAACTCCTTTACATATATATGATGGACTCACTTTTGACTAAGATGAGACATCGAAATTTCAAGAAATTAAAGATGCTTATTTTGATAAATAATTGCGGAAGGATCGTGAATGTCTTTGTGCCTCTGGTTTATTACATTACTTTTCCCTCACTTCTTACACAAAATCAAAGAGACGTAAATAAAAAGTAATTATTCATAAATTGTTGCATGCAATCTACGTATATCACATTTTTTGTTGCAACCAAAACGACATTTCTTTGATAATGAAATCACGCCGGCCGTAGTTTCAGTCCCCCACCTAGTTTATGATTTTTGTTTTATGAAATTGACATAAATTGGCCTCTTGCTACGAGAGGTAGGTTCCATTGTGATCAAGTCTTATTATGTGAATATGTGAAGATTGCATTTTTTAGATAAATGTATTGTATTTTTAAGATATCAAGACAAATGTAATACATTTTCAAGACAAAGATACTGCACTTGTATTTGTTAGATTGCAAAAAAAAAAAAAAAACTTAAGCGCAGTCTAATCATTTGAAATGACAGTACTTAAAATGCAATATTGTCATATATAAAGTGTAATACATTTATCTTTAAAGTGTACGTTCACACAATAAGAATATGTTCAAATTTGAACTTGATCATGCTATGAGATATACATGACATTTAAAGTACTAATTAAATTTAATCTCTCCTAATAAACATTGCCAACTTTTTGAAATATTATTATTATTAAATCAATCATAATATGGATTGAATACTAGATCAACCGCTTATGCAGAAGCGTAAATACTAATTAAATTAATTTAGTCGGTCAGTTTTTTGAAATAAGCATTAAGGTTTTGAAAATTAATTTGGAACATGTTTCTGAAAATTATTTTATGCACATAACTAGGTTATAATAATCATTAATTTTAGCTTCAATCACTCATATATGTTCATCCACATTAATTTGTTATTTTCAATATGTACCAATTATAATTGAAAACATACTACTGTGAATTGTTTTTCTCAACCATATATAATTACTGTTGCAGACAAGTGTGCATAACTCGAGTTGTTTGTTTCTCGGAAGCTGCAAGAAAACATACAAAATATAGAGAGGCGGAACGGATTTAGGTAATGTCGCATGCATTTATCTAAATTAATTGTTTGTTTGTGGGATCAACATCAAAAGATTTTATCAGAAATGAGAAATCTATCTCTTTACGCGTAAATCTAATTCAAATTTCAACACCAATTAGCTACAATGAGATATTATCCTTTTATCCCCATCTCAAATCAGTAAGCTGCCGATTTCGATAAATTGTGTGACAAATTTCATGATGCAATGCTTTCAAGCATAAAATTGTAGAACAAAACGTGGAATATACGAGTTACGAATAAAAGCAAGAAAAGAACTTGAGAATTATTTACTCAGTTCGTCTCTACCAAGCCATAATTATGCACTATGATTTTTGGATATAGGTTCCTAGGCCCAAAGATTAATTCTTAGATGTACATCTTAAACAATAAGGAACCTATCTATTTATAGGTGAAATTAATTATGAACTGCATTAATTCTCCGATGTGGGATAATACTCAATTTCCTTATAAAGGATTTGAGCCATTAATTATGAACTTCAGGCTCTATACTCAACAATCTCCCACCTAGAGACTGACTTCTTTGAAACCTTAACTCTTCATCTTCTTCTTCGCTACTGCATAGTAGCACCACGCCTTCTTCTTCGAGTACAAAGGCCAATTGAAGCTATGGCATAGCTTCAATTTCTCCAAGGTCACAACCTTAGCAAACATGTCTGCTGGATTCTTACTTCCTTGGATCTTCTCTAGTTACAAAATCTTCCCCTCCAAAAGTTGACGGATATAGTGATACTTTAGTTCAATATGTTTTGTCCTGGAATGAACGCATGATTCTTTGCTAAGAGATAACACTTTGACTATTAGAGTTCAGAGTGTTATTTTCATGCTTCTTTCCAAGTTCGCCCAAGAAATTCTGTAACCACACCATCTCCTTACTCGCCTCTGTCGCCGCTATTTATTCAGCTTTTGTGGTAGACAAGGCAACGACCTTCTGCAACTTAGAAGCCCATGATATAGTTGTACCAAAATATGTAAATATGTAACCCGTGGTACTCTTTCTTCCATCAAGATCATTTGATTTCAAGTCTGCATCAACAAATCCCACCAGCTCGACATTCTTTCCTTCAAAACACAAGGCATTATCTATAGTACATTTCAAGTATCTCAAGATCCATTTAACTACCTCCCAGTGTTGCTTTTTCGGGTCACCCATGAACCAACTAACTACTCCCACCGCATGTGCCATATCTGACCTTGTGCACACCATTGCTTGCATAATACTGCCAATTGCTGAGGCATACAGTACTTTATGCATTTGGGCGCTATCATCATTATTATCGGACGACTCCTTCTTCGACAATTTGAAGTGACTACCCAAATGAACTTTCACATGCTTTGTCTCTTTCAATGTTGAATCATTCCAAGACCTTCTTCACATACTCAACCTGTGAAAGATAGGACTTTCTGTCGCCTTTTCCCTCTCGATTCTCATGCCCAAAATCTGTTTTGCTTCTCGAAGATCTTTCATAGAGAAATGTTCGGACAACTGCTTCTTCAATTTGCCCATCTCTTTTTCACTTGCTCCTGCAATCAGCATATCATCAACATATAACAACAAAAGATAGTTGTTGTCAACCTTCTTGTAGTAACAACAATGGTCGGCATGACATTTAACAAAGTTGATTTCAAGCATGAAACCATCAAACTTCTTGTATCACTGCCTTGGGGCTTGCTTCAAACCATATAAGCTCTTCTTCAACTTACACACGTGAGTCTTTCTACTTCTATGCCCATATCCTTCAGGTTGTGTCCTGTAAATCTCATCCTCCAAGTCACCGTGGAAGAACGTCGTCTTTACATCCATCTAATGTAATAGCAAGTTTTCTACAGCCACCATACTCAACACCAAACGAATAGTGGTCAGTTTAACAATTGGAGTAAAAACATCAGTATAATCAATACCATGTCGATGCTCAAACCCTTTCACAATCAATCTGGCCTTGTAGCGTCTGCTACCATCTGCCTCAGACTTGATCTTGTAGACCCACTTGTAATGTAGAACCTTTTTATCCTTTGGGAGCTTCACTAGATCCCAAGTGCCATTCGATTAGAGAGAATCCATCTCATCATCCATGGTAGTCTTCCACTTTCACTTATCTTAACCTTAATAGCTTCTGCATAGCTTTCAGGCTCACCACCGTCAGTAAGTAGCAAATAGTAGTTAGAGGCCGAGTGCCTATCTGGTGCTCTTCGCTCTCTTGTGGGTCACTCAAGTGGAATAATATGCAATAGTGTAGACGGCTCGTCGTCACTTGATTCCTGACTAGTCGTCTCATCATCCTCGTCATGACGGCTGCTCCCACCCGAGTTAGAGATATCTAACTCCACTGTCTGAGAGCCACTGCTGTTAGAATCTGATGCACCCAATCTGTCCTTACACGTGTTGTTCATTGAATACAACATCTCTACTACGACTAATCTTCTTATTCTCGCTCATCATCAAGTTTGTCGAATTGAAAGTAGATTCCTCTTCAAACTGGGAATGTTTCTAACTCCTTTCAGCCACAGGGTGGATCTGCTTGAAGTAGAGATGGGAATGTCTCATTTTTCCATGATCTTCAAGGCTTTGTCGTCTGCAAGGTAAACCTGTCCAAAACCACCAGAAGTGTAACCTTCCATTAGATCAGAGTTACCACACGAATGGAATGATGCTCCAGAGTCTAGCACCCACTGCTCCACCAAACCTCTCACGCTTAGGACCAACGCATCTCCAATATCATTTGCAGCAGCGGTGCATCACATTGGTTCTTGTAGTGACCATACTCGTCACAGTTCCAGCACCTGACCGAATCCTTATTAGACTTGGATTTTGTCTTTCCTACTTTGGACTTCGATCTACCACGGTTTGACTTCGACTTTGAATTCGATCTGCCCTTATTATTCGTATTCAGAGCTGACCCTGAAGCAATACCTGACGCTTTCCTGCGAACTTCCTCGCTCATGATCAGATACCTCATTTCGTCAAACTTCAATTTCCCCTTGCCTGCCGATGCACTTACAGTAGTAACCGTGCCACTCCAACTTTATGGAAAAGAAGATAACAAAATTAGGGTTTGAACTTCATCATCGAAGATGATCTCGACAACACTCAGTTGTGTTGTAATCATGGCGAACTCGTTCAAATGGTCCGCCACCATAGTATTTTCTAACATCTTTAGATTGAAAAGACGCCTCATCAAATGAACCTTGTTCGCCGCCGCAGATGGTTTCTAATACATATCCGATAAAATCTGTCCAATAAATTCCACTCATCCTCCTTCATATTTGCTGGTTTGTTGCCTAGGGGTTGATACAAATCTTTACCGTAGAGGTAATCCTTGATCTGCATCCTCCAGAACCCATAATATGTTCCATCGAACTTCTCCACATGTACTTTTCCTTCATCCATCGTATCTTCTCCCTTCGACCTAGGGCTCTTGATACCAATTGTAGAACAAAAAGAGGAAAATACGAAATAGGAATAAAAGCAAGAAAAGAACAAGATAATTGTTTACCCATTTCATCTCACGACTATGTTTGAGGGCGTTACCAAGCCAGGATTATGCACTATGATTTTCAAATATAGGTTATAAGGAAGACAAGACTATTTATAGAAAAAAAAAGCCCTACTATTCAGGGCTCTGGAATAAGTTCTTAGGCCCAAAGATTAATTTTTAAATGGACATCTTAAACAATAAGGGAGTTTGATGATCGTTGTTTTCACCAAATAAATCCTGCAAAAATTGTTAGAACTCAAATTAGTATAGCAACAGGTATCGAACACAGGGAACGAAGAATATTAGACCTAGAATTCCTATTAATCAAGGTTTGGTTAGCTACCACGCAAGTTTTGAGAATTTTCTAAACTAAAACAAGAAAGTAAATAGCGTGGAAATGAATACGGAATAAACTTATGCAAAGAAAATAGGTCCAGCAAGATGATTCACACACACACAATCGATCATCGACACTATTAATTAATTAATCCCCTTAAGTCAATTAGTTGTAGGACGCCGTAATTAAACTGACACATCCCCTATTCCCCCTTAATTATTCGGTAACCACCATGGTGGACATTGAAACGACTACTTCTCTAAATTAGATGCAACCTACGTTGGTGAGCAATCAATAGATTTAACACCTAATCAGCTTTAAAAACTAAGGGAACCCAATTTAGGAGTCTACTCGTATGGTGGGCATCTAATAGTCTTCTACCAAATTAATCCTATTGTTCTAAGAACACTTTTGCTACTTATTTAGCCTAATCCCACGAGAAATGATGGAAGTACTAAATTAGCTATGGATTAAACTAATCTAGGGTGATCAAGCCTAAATTAACTAATCCAATTGATTAATCTAGATTAATTCGGAACCTAAGTGATTAATTATAAAGCCTTAGTCTCACGAAATAATGGTAGTGTGTGTTTCACATCTCGCCGGTCCTAAATGACTTAGCCACGCATATCGGCCCGACTGGCCAGGCGGACCGGTTTAATGGGCAGAACACTAAATATGCTGAAATTCAGAAATTAAATGCACGGAAATTATAACAACTAGATGAACTGAATTAAACACGAAAGCAAACGAAATTAAATCTTGATAATCTGAAAATACCAGTTCGAAGGATTTCAAACCATTCAAACGATAAGCAAAGTCGAAAACTTCAAATCTAAACTAAGAAACGAAAGCAAAATAATGTTTGTGTCTCCAAATCTGATGATCTCCAAATCTCCGTTCTCTCTCTCATGCTTGGAATGGTGTAAAGATGATCTAATTTTCGTTCGTCTCCTCCCCTATATATAAAGCGGCTCCTTTTCCTTGTAGAAGTAGGGTTTTTATATTCAATATGGAAAGATATTAATTAGATAAATCATATCCAATTCTTTCCATATCATCCACCTTCCTTCTCTATAATTTCGTCTAAAAATCAATCTTTTAACCCCAAATTCGTGTCTGTCACCTCAACATCTTGTCATTGCCACGTCAGCACTAAAATCTGCAAGGCAGCACATAAAATATGGTTCAACTAGCCAGGTGGGCGCCAAAACAGACAGAATTTGTATAATACGAATTAGACTCATCGAGACCCATCTATTTATAGGTGAAATTAATGACGACCTTCATTAATTCTCCGATGTGGGATAATACTCGATTTCCTTATAAAGGATTTGAGCCATTAATTATGAACTTCAAGCTCTATACTCGACAAAATTACCACCGTCGATTTATATTATGATTTTATCTTTTTTGTTTGTTTTATTACCATCTTATTTGCTCCTCATAAATAATTTAATTTTGTGTTTTCTTATCCAGATGGATCCAAAGTCCAAAAGGAAGTTATTCAATTTGATTTCGTATTCGCCTTTTAATCGTTTATTATCTATATTTTAGACACTCACGAGATATTTGCTTCCATTTGGTTTATTGAAGAGATAGTCAATTTGAAGCTATTTTATATCGAATATAATTTTCGTCCACCTTAAGAGAGAAAAATCGTGTGTGTGCATCCAAGGATCTCAGTCCATCAGGAGTTGAAACACAAAGAAAGGAAACAGTTCAGAAGATCAAATCTGGAGTCACTGCACAAACCGTGTGTTCGAACGACAAACCATGTGTTCAATAGTAGCTAGTACGATCAAAAGATGTGAATAACCTTTCCATCGATGGCTTTTTGTGTCAAGAGGAACTTATAAATAACAGGAAACTCAAAGAATTTGACTTAATTATGAATACAAACAAGAAAGCCTTAATTAAAAGCAATTAAACACTAATTCTACTCGTTAATATAAACTAACTGCAACAAGGCTATGGTGGTCCTCACAATAATCTGTTGTAGTTTGCATACTTGCATGCCTTTCCTCAAGGTCGTACCAGCTTCACCGGAGCTCCTCCACCAGTAGTAGGCCTAAAATAACAAACCACATATGCTTTAACGGTACATCATCACAGAAAGAATATAATATAAGAGAGAGAGAAAGAGAGAGAGAGAGAGAGAGAGAGAGAGAGAGAGTGCCGATCATGACGATACGGAGAGGGAGGCCGCGCGTGCACAGCCCTTCCAACCCCAAATTTTTCACAGCGTAGAATTAGAGAGGATGAGGAGGAAGCAAGTGTTAAGAAGAGATGATAATATATATGTGATGTGTTTGGTTAGTGATTTGTACTCACGTCGCCAACGGTTGCTCCTTTGGCATTGTTGAGGAATGACACCAAGTAATCAGCAGGGCATGAACAGAATACACCTGCTATGTAGCCACCGGCAAAACTCACTCCAACCTGCAGCTTTTTGCTGCATTGGTGTTTCGGAGATGGTATCGCGTGTTTGTAGATGGTCTCGACTATGTTCTCAAACGTGGAAAACTTCATCATTGTATCTGCCAAAATATTGCACAAAAACGTCTACTGTCATTTTTAACCATGCATGAAATTCAGGCGCTACCGTAAGATTTTTATATAGTTCTAATGTAAAATGTCGAAAATACCCTTCCAATATCTGAAATCAAAACTATGAAAAAATGACACAAAAATAAACAAGTTATGTTTAGACTTCTCACTTGATTATGAGACAAATATATGTATTACAAATAGTATGGAAATTTAAATTACAAATTCGAAGATGATACAGAAATTTGAATATCATGCTTGGGACCTCTTTGTTGGGGTTGTAAAATTATATAAATAAAGGGGTAATAGCATCATTTTACTAATAAAGTAGAAAGCACGTGATTCATTATTTAAAGCCTGTAAAGTCGGGAATTTGTAAAATTATACTAGCGCATTGTTTAACCGGCTTCGCACGGTGGTGAGATTATGCCCTGCGTATTTGTTTAGATTAGGTCATAAGAGTGTCAGTAAAAAGTAGGTAATATTATTACATTATTTTAGCATTGTAAAATATAATAGAGTTACATAAACCTAACGATGTCGTAGTACTTGTTTAAAACGTTGTTCTCATCTTGTATTGCCACTTGTAAGTGTTTTCGTATCCAAGTTGATCAAATATGAATACCGTGAATTCTGTGTCTGTGACCGGTATAAAGACAAGCATGCCGTTGTTCTGCAGGTTGTGGTCTTCAACGAACAACTTCCAATTGAAGTGTAGGGTCTTGTTCCATATTCCGATGCAGTATTCTTTCGTTCCGCTTTTGATGAGGATTTCATTTATATCGCCTTCCAATATAAGTACGTCGACAGAGCGCGGGATGGGCTGAGGAATTTATGAGTACCAAAGTTTAAATAGAGATGTAGAGGGTAATTGAAAATATTGATCTTACCATGTGTTTTAAGTATATGTTGTAGTTTTGGAAGAAACATTTGCTCAATGTATTGTGTTGTCGGTGAGGTACAGGTGGAATGGACGAAGAGATGTTGTATGGTAGTAATGCATTGTAGGAGCATTTATTATTTGTTTGACTGTGTTTTGGTATACGTTAAAGAGTAATGAATTACCATTTCGGTCTTCTTGGTAGTGCAATAGAGTAGACGATCTGTTTTCACATAGTGTGTGTGCATTCATTGGGATGATGTCGTAGTGCCATCTACTGGTGTTTCGCAGCATCAACATGTCTCCTATAGTTAGATTGTTGTCGATGAAAAACCTTTGTCACCCATTTTCAAATGAATTGGCTCCAACTGTTATTATCCATGCTTTTCGTTGGTAGTTTAGGGTGATCTGTTGTTTTCTTCTGATGCCCATAGCCACGTAGATTGCTAAAGGTATTATCTGATGATTATTGGACTGGTTAGCGTACACAGAGTTGTGTAATGATTATCGGATAGGTTCAAACCTGTCGTTGGTTGTTGTTGCACATAAAGAGGTAACACATCGGTGCATAGGGCGAAGGTGTGGGGTATTCTGTGGAAAGCGAGACGGTTGATATTAGAGTTGTCAAAATAATATTTATGTGAGAGTTTGGTTATTTTGTTAACATACCTCGAGGTAGAAAAGTCTCTGGTCCAACATGTAGGACGACTATTAACCAGGCTCGGATATTTTTGGCGGCTCGTTGATTAAGGTATCCGACATGGTCGATCAAGCGCAGGTATTTTGACAGGAGCTTGTTGCAGATGCTTGCTTGAATCGTTCCACTGTCGTTTGTCTTGAGAGTTATCGCATGGACAAAGTTGTTGGTATGAGTAATTAGGTAAAATCGGAGCTCCGAATTTTATCTTGGCTGGTCCATGTGTAGAAGGGATGTGCTATCTGAGACATTTTTATATTTGTTGTAAGAGAACTAAGTGGTGCTAGTTTGTACTTTGTCTTACACTTTGGACTTATTTATAGTATGAATGTGAAATAGGATAAGATACATGAATGTTGTGATACATTGTGGAATAAATCGTCCATAGTTAGTGGATCATTATAAATTAATTAGGTGTAGAAATTCGAAATGGTCACGCAAGGTCTGTAGCAGAATATGTTATCCTATTCAGTTTACCGAAAATACGTATATATGATATTTGTTAATAAAAATGCAATTGTAATGACACTGCACTTGTACGATGAAAAACATGTTTGTCAGCTGCACATCCGGATGAATGGTTATTTAACCACGGTTGAGGAGAATTCGGGGAAAAAGGATAATTGTCGGTTGTTATTGTTTTGATAGTAAACCAACAAAGGTTGCTCTTTTATAGCATAATCTGATACACAATGAAGCTGTATTTATTTCAAGGTAAATGTAGAAGTATATTAATGTTTAGACTGTTGGTAGTATAGTCAGATGCATATTATGCACTGATCAAACATCAAGTTGCCAATCATGTAATTATAGTTTTTTGAACTGAACTGCGATTAAACTGGTTCCTTGAGAATTTAAGTTTCATTTCCTCTACCAAATCTGAAGTGTACTCTTCATGCAGAAAAAAGGCCCTCTTGGTTGCAGCTGTGCAAATTTGATTGAATTCAAGCCCGATGTGAGTTATGTACAACACTGAATAATGAATATATGGTTGTACGAAACAAATGTCTGGAAGACCACATATATATATATAGTCATGAAGAAGAAATTAAGATACTACTTTACAAAACCAACAATATCTAACAAGAAATAAGTAAATATAGTTAAAAGAGACTAACCATGTTTTCTCATTTGCATAAGCAATCCAGAAGCATGTTGTCTAACAGCTTGCAGATAGAAATCAACTTCATCGTCTTCCACATTGAAAACTACTGCTGCACCATACTGGTAGACAACCATGTAACGGTAGCATAGCCTGTTATCTTCGATTGGACCTCGCTGAAAGCAAAGTGCATATATGTTCAGGAACACTACTTTGAATTCAACCAACCAACATCTCATTTAACTTGGTTGCATTCCTACAAACACTGACTTTCATGACACTTAGCCATCAAAATATGGATACTACTGTTGATCTTTGGTGGACGGAGGAATAGCAATGAATGTCATTGAAATGCTATGACATAGTTATTGTTCGACATTCAAAGTTCCATAGAAGGTAGAGAATCCTGATAAATAAACAAGTGACTGAGGTGCATTGGAAGTGGCAACCTAAGATATCCATATCAGATCTATAGGTTTTTTATTACATTTAACTACGATATATTTGGATTTTTCATGGCAATTCAAGGTTTTTTTATAATGCACCTATTTCTATGAAATCTTTGCAAGTCTGTACACTCACCACCAAACCCCCAACTCCAGTTCCTTTCCCAATGATCTAAACATAATAACTGGACCATGCCAGATGGATTCTGAGGCTTACTCCCATTGCTAAAACGCCGATATTTGGACCCTTTTCATTCCTAGCCTAACTAAACCATAAGAAAATAAGCAAGCAGAAAACCAAGATATTGAGGAATTGCAAAAACCAATCAAATAAGCAAAAGATTAGGAAATGAACTCTACTTACACTTTGTCTGGGAGGACCACAAAGTCTGAGAGCTATGCTATTATTTGAAGAACGTGGAGGAACAATATGTTTTGAATTACCAGCCTGCATACTCTTCAAACAACGCTGCCAAAACTATGAATCTCAGAAAATTGAAAATCGAAATGCAACATACACAAAAGAAAAGGAAAAAGGGCACTGTAAGTGCGAATGTGCAAGTGATTGAATCCAAGAACAAACAAAATCAACACCCGAGATCAAGCATAATTTTTTTAACCAAAAAAGGAAAACAACATGACCTTTACTTTCAAGAACAAAAGCACGAGCGAATATCAGACACAACCGTTAATCTTTCTTTAAAAAGATGAAAACTAGAACTTCTAATAAATATATATAAGCGTTACATTCCATAACAAATCGATAAAACAGTAGACGGTAGACGAACCTGGTACAAATAAAAAAAAGCTCTCACTGATATTTTTCCAGCCTCTTCCTCTGCCAATAACTCCTCCAATATCCGGATTCTATCAAAACCATGATCTCCGACATCGAATTCACGCGTGCAGATACGGGGAGCGCAGAAAATGACCTGAAATTCAATAAATAATTTCTGGGCTCTGAAACTGATGGAGAAATTCGAGATCTAATAGATAGGTGGTTATTTGTGGATTTGGAAGCTGATGCGATGCGGGAGACTATGGCAGAAACTCTCCATCCCCATCTCCCCATTCACTGGGGTTGCAAAATTCTTGGCCTTCTCTACAAACAAGACTAAAAACCCAAATTAAGAATACCTGACTGCGGAGGGGGAGTCGGCGAAGGAGATGCTGGTAACGTCGATAGAGCAAAGAGGAGAAGCGGTGCAATCGGTGAGGGTGGTAAGGAAAGAGTGGAGGGGTCAGAGATGGCGGGCGATTTTGCAAAATATACGACACTGTCATCGTAATTCAATTGCTAATATTCAACAAAATAAGGGCATTTTCGGAATTCACGGAAAGCAGGAGGTCCTGGAACTTTTAAGTATATGTAATAATAATAATAATAATAATAAGGGGTATTTTTTGCAATACAACAAGTACACGATGCTAACTTACATGGAATCTGGCATCCCCAAAGTGGAACAATCCCCTTGTAAAGCCTGTAATTCATGCTATAATTTCAAATTCAGGCAAAAATACTAGCCAAACATAAGCAAGCAATATTCGTACCCGGAGGCACCTTCGGCTCGGACAAACTTGGGGAGTCCATCGGCAAGGCCTCTAGCGAAGCCGGGCTAAGTCTGAACGCGAACCTTGATGGCCTCAAAGGGGCAAAGAGCAACATCGACGATGACTTTAGCAGTAGCAGAGCCAGCAAAAAAGATCAAGGTCTTGTACTTGGCAGCATTTTCCGGGCCGGCAATGTCGGAGTAGTATTTCTTGAAAAACTCGTAGAATCCGAACTTGCACGCCCCCTGTGCGCTGTACCCCAGCAGGGTCGGCACCCTGCTGGGGTGACGGCCATGTGAGTGACGCCGCAGCTGAATATTCCTCTGGCGGTGCATGCGGCGTAGTACGTAGGGGAGTGCATCGGTATGCTGCCCTCTTTGGGCGCCGGGATCATGAAGCTCCGCTTCATCGTGGCGGTTGATGGCGGCGGATCAGAGGGGGCAGATTGGTTCTTCTTGCTCTGCTCCATATTCGGTAGAGAGTAAAGATAACTGGGGAGCCATGGTTGGTGTGATGTGGTCTCCGGGAAAAACCATTTTTTTCAGAGATTTTCTGGAAAATAATGGATTTGTTGAGAGATTTTGTCGATTTATGTGCAACAAGAACGATGAGAGAGAATGGTGGGAAATGGTTGCTTTCAGAGGGCGGTTTGCTCCTCCATCTCCGCGCTCGTTCTTTCTTTTTATGGAATTGTTATTAGTTTTAATAATTGTAATTTTAGAATCGATTTAATCCTATTTTGATACGTAATGTATATCAAACAAATAGTATGTATGTTATATAAAACTTTGGTATTTTTTCATGCTTAAGGTAACAATGAAATTTAAATATATAAAATAATATGATATTTGAAATCAATAGTTTAATTTACACTGTGAGATATTTGCATTGATCCTCGAACGGATATTTAAGCGCACGATCTATTTTATCAATTTTCTATGAACTTGAAGTCATGGGAAGATTAAGTTTTTTTTTTCTAGATTTTTTGCTAAACCCTATAGACATTTAAAAATAGATAAATTATATGCAACAAACTCACATATAGTGACATTAATGGATTTCAATCTATGATCTTCGACCACAATATAAGCATCTTAACCTATTATATCATCCCAATATAGTTACATTTTATTTTTACTTTGTACTAGTTACGTTTAAAAAATAAGGGCGTTTTTAATGGGACGAATGAAGTATTTTTTAAGGTATGATGAGTGTAGAACAAATATAGTGTATTTACACATATTATTACTCTATGCCTTTTCTTTTTAATATCGAACTCATTTATCTTAATCAAAAACTTGTGTGCAACATGATTTAATTATTTAATTTTGACCCGCTTTGACCAGCGTTTGACCTGGTGACGTCATTATTTCAATTTTTTTTTTTTTTTACTTTTTGCATTTTTTAAATTTTTTTTTCTCTTATTGTAATGATGGACGTATCACTTTCGTTGTGAACAAAAGTGTCGTTTGCTTACTAAGCAAAAGTTTTCATGTTTTATTTTTTTCCAATTTTTTTTATAAGGGAAGGAGTGTCATTTGTGGGAAAAAAATTATTTTTGATCCGTTATCTTGGCGCTCGATTCACTTTGACCCATTATTTTGGTCGAATTCAATTTTTGTCCGATTAATTTGGCAAATTGTCCATTTTTAGTTCTTTCACAAATTGGCCAAATTTGTCCAATTTTGGTCCGTTATGTAAATAAAAAAATTAAAATCTTATTTTTAATATTATACTTCCTTTGTCCCACTCATCTTGACGCGCGTTTAACTTTTCGGCACGAGAATTAAGAAAGTGGATGATAAAGTAAGAGAGAAAAGATAAATGAGTTTGTGAAAGAGAGTAAATGATAAAGTATGAGAGAGAAATGATAAAGTAAGATAAATAAATGAAAAAGTAAGAGAGAAAATAAAAAAAAGTAAGAGATAATTTAATAAAAAATTTTAAAATTATTTCCTTTTAAGGAAATGTGTCATTTTAAGTGGGACGTCCCAGAAAGGAAAACGTGTCAAGATGAGTGGGACGGAGGGAGTAATATATTTGTAATATCAATTTTTATCTCTTTATATTATAAATGTCCAACTTTAACCTATTACGTTTAAAAAAGATCAAAAAATGAGGTTGATTATTTTTCTTAATATGCATTTTTAATATTTTCTTAATTATTCGGATTTATCTCCGGGCCGAATTTTCTATTTTGCTTATCTTTGTTTGTCGAATAATTTTAGAAAATCATGCTCGAAGATATACGAATAATTAAAAAAATTCTAAAATAATAAATATATAAAAAAATTATCAACCTCTTTTTTTAACATAATGGTTAAAGCCGAACATTTATAATATAAAAAAGATGAAAATTGATATTACAAATATATTCTAATATTAAAAATCTATTTTTTAATTTTTTTTAACTCAACGGACCAAAATTAGACAAACTTGGCCAATTTTATAAAATGGACTAAAAATGGACAATTTACCAAATTAACGGACTAAAATTGGACTCAACCAAAATAACGGACCAAACTGAATCGGGTGCCAATATAATGGACCAAAAATGATTTTATCCCGTCATTTGTAGTAATAAATAAATGTTTCATTTGTTATGAACAAAAGTGTCATTAGTTAAATATCATTTATTTCGAAAAAAAAATGTCATTTTCGTTTAGTACGTCATTTTACCATCATTGACAGGAGTGTCATTTGTAATGAATAAATGTGTCAGTTGCAATGAATAAATGCGATTTGTTTAAAAAAAATGTCATTTATTTATGAAAAAGTGTCATTTATCTCAAAGTGTCAATCACACGAAGTAAATTATCAATCAGAATTAAGGAATGTGACACTTTAATCCAGTAATCACACAATAAAATATGAAACATAATAACCAGAAATATTACTCAAAGTGTCAATTGTAATAAACAAAAGTGTCAATTGTCCCGAAGAAGAGTGTCACATTCTCATAATGTGTCAATTGCAACGAACAAAAGTGTCATTTATCTCAGAGTGTCAAACACAGTGAAACACGTCAATTATAATTAAGGAACATGCCACTTTAATCCAAGTAATTACACAATAAAATATAAAAACATAATAACTAGAAATATTATCCAAAGTGTTAATCGTAATAAACTAAAGTTTCAATTGTCTCGAATGATCATAATGTGTCAATTGCAAAGAACAAAGTTGTCATTTATCATAGAGTGTCAATCATAGTGAAGTAAAGTGTTAATTATAATTAAGGAACGACACTTTTGTTTACAACGAATGACACGTCTGTCCTTACAATTAGGGAAAATAATAAATAAAAAATGAAAAAATAAAAAATTGGAATAATAACATCATGTTGATGTCAGCGAGGTTAAAGTTAAAGTTGGGCAATTGCATGCACACTCTTTATCTTAAGGTCATGTATTCAAAATCCACTAAGGCCACTAAGGCAGTTATGTGTGGCGTGTCGCACCTATGGTTAGCGTAGTTGAACCTCTTGTGTTGTTTGCATCTTTAGAGCGCATGAGCGGGGTTTCTTTTAGTGCGCACTTCGGTCGAGGCTGCGGGTTACCCTCGTCATAAAAAAGAAGAAGAAGAAATTAGGGGTCTTGTCTCCTTTGGATGACATAGCGGTTAAGGTGTGTAGCGTATGGTAGAAGGTTATGAAATCCACCAAAACCGCTATGTATGAACCCGTCATCTATGGTTAGCCTCCGGGTGGTTTAATCCTTTTGTCTTTGTTTGCATGTTAGAGCATATGAGTTGAGTTTTTTAACCAACGTCGACTCGATGACAAATACGTTGTGGATTCACCCTCATCATTAAAAAAAAAAATTTTAAAAAAAAAAAAAAAAAAAGTTTGACTAATAACAATAGTAACGATCGGCCAAATTCCACCCACGTCTTCTATGTCCTACATATGTAGGATGCGGTCAATTGTTATTTCCGATCCCTATTTGTAAATCTTTCAACCAAAAACAGTCTAATAAAATAACAATTTATCTTATGAATCAGATCTCGAAGGTCAAATTTTAGAAATAGTTTGACCAGATTTAATTTGATTAACCTTTGTATTGGTTTCAACTTTGAAGAGGGAAAAAGAAAATAAAGTAAAACAAGAAGAAATTTAAATTCATATTTTAAATACTATTATTTCGAGGTCAGAAGCCTCCTTTGGGCCAATAATAGGTGTACACGTCATCACCATTGTTATGAATTTGATTAAAGCTACCAAATAACGTGAAATTTGCTCGCATCTTGCAGAAATATACTGCATCTTCTCTTACATCCCGTTCCCCTGTCCATCACAGTACATTACACGATCCATAAATCTTGAATCTAAACCTTTTCTCGCCGAAGGTACAACTGCTGTAGAATGTAGTGAAGAACTCCGGTACCGTTTGTTCGCTCTTCCGCTACTTAATGCCAAGTATTTAGTTTGCTTTTCAGTTGAATTCGTAGTTGATGCTGTTATTTCTGTCATTCTTGTTTCCTGCATTTGACAGATAGATTTCTGGACGGGGAGCGGTTGGTTCTCGTTGTAACACACAGGAATTTCGGCTGCCGACTACAGGTTCCGTTATGTTTATGTAACATTTTACGATTTTATTGTGATTTTAGCCATTGCGGGTGTTTATTGATTTTAGTGCTGTTCTGGATGGTTTTTGGTGTGTAGACTTGGATTGGATTCGGACTGAGTTGGGTTAAGATATATAGAGGGAGTGGTTTTGTTGCCGATCAGGGTTTAGGATATTAGCTGAATGTCGAATCCAGGAGAACCTAGACCAGGGAATTTCCCTCCAAATAATAACCCTAATACACTTGCTAGTAACATGCAAAATGTAAGAATTAATCAGCCTAATCAGCAGCAGTTGAGTAATGTTGGTGGTATTGCTCCTAGGACTTCAAATGCCTTGCCATTTGGTCAGCAATCACCGCCTTTTGCTACTGGCCAATCACGCCCTCCCCCACCTGGTGTGTTTCAGAGGGGATCGCCGCCTCCTTTTGCTCCTGGCCAGAGTACATTGCCTCCAAATACGGTGCCTCCTAGGCCAACTGGCTCACCACCTGTATCTGAGCCCCTTTCCTTTGCTTCGAGACCTCCCCCACCTGGGGTGTTACCATCTTCCATTGGAGGACCCGCTGCTCCTCTGTATTCCGGAAACGGTCCTCGACTTGAGCCATTTTCATCAGGCCCTCCTACTCCACCCCAAATGAGTTCCAATGGACCAGCTTCTAATGGACCACCTTCATTTGCCCCTGGGATGATGCAAAGTTTGTCACGACCTCCTCCTTCCATGAGTAATGCGCCAAGGATGTCAGTTGAACCAGCACAACCTCCTACTATGTTGTCATCTGGGGCATCCTCCCGGCCTCTGCAAAATCCTCTTGGATTTGGTAGTCCACCTCCTGTTGCATCATCCTCTGTGGGTCAACAAGCTCCTCCATTTTCAGCCTTCCCACAAGGTCGTCCATTTTCAGCCCCGCCTCAAAACATGCCACATCCTCCAAGTTCTTTGACATTTCCGCCACCACTTCAGAGAACAATTCAACCTTCAGGTCATCGTTATGGCATGCCTCAACAACCGCTGCAGGTGATTGAATTATACATTTCTAGTCTTATTACATTTTTAAGAAGATTCATTATTTCTTAATGTTTGTATATTCTTATTTTTTATGTATTGTAGCCTAAGATGTCATACTTAGTTGTTTTTATTAAGATTATGCCGTTTAAATGTGTTTTGCAGCAGCAGCAGCAGATGTTTGGGATTCTACCTGGCCCTTCACCACTTCCAAACCAGTCTATGCCTATGGCTATGGGTCTAACAGGGCAACCACAAGTTGATCCCAGTCAGATTCCTCGCTTTACCTCAAGTTCTGCTTTAATTCTGCATGAGACCCGTAAAGATAATCTGGCAAACCCTCCTCCTGTATGTTGTTCTTTTACTTATCGTGCACATCAGTTTCTTATTAAAATTTATATCCTTTTTTTAGTGGTCTAGTACTAACCAATCTAAACAACTTCTCAATAAATACATTTTATCTGACTCTATTTGATTTTTTCTTTGTCAAGCCTACAACAAGTGATTATATAGTCAAAGATACTGGGAATTGCAGTCCACGTTACATGAGGTGTACTCTAAACCAGGTTAACTATAAACATGAGTTGTTATTTAGAAAAGTAAAATTTTCTTTTTGGTAAATGGTGTCTATTTATGTTATTATTTCAGTAATTTTCTTCAGAGCCAGTTTTAGTTGGTCCTCTATCCATGTGATTGTTTTGCAAATAACAGATGATGCTTTTGTTTTTTTGTTGTTAGATTCCATGTAGTGCAGATCTCCTGTCCACATCTGCAATGCAGTTGGCTTTATTGGTCCAGCCCTTAGCTCTTCCACATCCGTCCGAGGAGCCCATCCATGTAATACAAAAACATTCTTTCACTTCTAGTTTCTTATGCTTTCGTATTCTTGATTTATAATATGGAGGGGCACGAAAGACCTGTTTGCTTGTATGCTGACTTTATGTGAAGGAACTGGCCATGTACGGTTTTCTATGCAAAGATCATATAACACCAGTAAAACAAATATTCTCAAAATGTCATATAAAAGGGGCTCAGTTTGAAACCACTCTAGCTACTGGGGACCTATGAATCTATTCCTTCCCCATTCTCACCGACTCCTTAGTCTAAACAACACTGGTTTTATGAATGAAGAATTCCGATCTAGAAAACAAATTTAGTGGTTATTAGTGTGGTTGTAATAGAACTTCATGTATGACTATCTTATCCCTACATATTTCCAGAGCATGACCTCCATTAAGGACCATTGGGCATTCCACTCCCTGATTAAACTAAGTTGTGCTTGCTAGGTTGTTGATTTTGGGGAAAGTGGTCCTGTTAGATGTTCCCGTTGTAAAGGTTACATCAATGCTTTCATGAAGTTCATCAATCAAGGGAGATCCTTCATTTGTAACTTTTGTGGTAAGAAACATGTTTGTTAAACCTCTGTTCAATAGAGTTGTTCTTTTGTAAAAGTAATTGTTAATAAATTCTTAGATACACATCATATAATGACATTGGATACTGCAGAATGAGACAAGTTTGTCAATCTGTACTAAGTGTGATATCTCTGCAATCATTGACATTTGCATCATATTTGTTGTGACAGTCTTCCACTATTTTCAACTATAAGTCTCACATAATATCTGAACTTATCATACTTGGATCTTCGTTGCTTTAGCTTTCCTTATCTGGCAGGATTTACGGATGAAACGCCACATGGCTATCACTGCAACTTGGGTCCAGATGGCCGTCGCAGAGATGCTGATGAGAGGCCTGAACTATGCCGGGGGACTGTTGAATTTATTGCTTCCAAGGAATACATGGTTAGACCACATGCGACCAAGATTTTGATTTAGCATGATATTTTAGATGGATATGATAAAACATTTTACCTAACTAGTTATGCACTTGGCCATAGCCACACTGGTCTCACCTTGACGAAGAAACCGTTGTGAGCAAATAGGGACATCCTATATTGATAAGATCCATGTTAATTCGGATGCAGCAGCAACTAGGATTGATGTGTAAATCTGTGTGGTTTAGTGCTTAAGAAATTGCAACACATCAGTTGGAAGGTCTTTCTGCAGAAGGCATTTTCAGAACTTCATTATAATAACTGCTACTTAACAGAATATTTATTTGTCGACTCTATGATACCTAAGCCAAAGGATGGACCTGATTTTTTGACATCCTCTCAAATTTTCAGGAAATATTAATTTTGGTCTGGGAACTCGAACTAGCGATATACTGTATATTGAGAACACAAATATAAAGAATATGCATAGATTCTACTAAACAGTTAATAGCATGATTGGCACAGCACAATTAACATATCCATATTTTACTTCCGAACTTCAAATTTGTGGTAGACTACTCTGTTTCAAACCTATAATGTCCCATCTGTTTTATTTAGTGACCATGCAGGGACTAGGAATAGCTTGTTTATTCTCGGTCCCATTTTAATTTTGATTTCAATATAACATGTTTGTTTTGCCTTCTACTTTTAACTTTCTGAGATCTACAAACCATATTTTTTAATATTTGATCTGTCACACTTTATATTTAGTCAATGTTAATCATCGTTTGCACTGTCCAATTTATTCAGCTGCGAGATCCAATGCCTGCGGTGTTTTTCTTCCTTGTTGATGTATCAATGAACGCCATACTAACGGGTGCAACTGCAGCAGCTTGCAGTGCAATTAGCCAAGTTTTACCTGATCTTCCTGTAAGTACTGCGAGATTCTTCATGCAGTAATTCTAAATTCTTGCAGTGATCATCCATGTCCAGTGCTATGGTGCTATGGCTCCATGGAATCTGTAGCGCCGAGTGCATTTTACAAAATTAACAAGAAGCCTTATAATTGTAAATCTATTTGAAGCTGGGGGAAGGGGGAGGGATTGAACCTGGGTCTCACTCTTAAAGGAGTGAGTAATGTCAACTAAGCTACATGCTTGTAAGTTGTAGCTACAAGAAAGCCTTTTGGCTTGGTACTAAGTGGTTAGTTGTTCTTGTGGTATTATTCCAAATGTTCCCTTTCAAAACTTGGTGCTTGGGCTTGAATGTGTGCGAAACTTATTGGCTTGCACGAGCTATGGGACCAATAAAAAACTTCTTTGTATCCTGCCTCAAAATATAATGTTTGGTTAGACAAAACTCTGTATTCCATTGAGAGAAGATGACATGAATTGGATTTGTTGGATTTTGGCTTCCCAAAGAAAGAGAATGATTAGCATGATTTGCCATTGATTAGCCTTCTTTCTTGTAGGAGGGTCCTCGTACCATGGTGGGCATTGCTACATTTGACTCAAATATCCACTTTTACAACTTAAAGCGTGCTCTACAGCAGGTTGGTTTAGAGTTACCAGTCTTTCTTGTTCTTAAAGACATTCTGTGTTCTTTCACCTTGGGCGTCAGTTATATAGCTAAATATCATGTCAGAATTTTTGTTTTTATTTTTCTTCTTTTGAAATCCAGGAGGCTTACTATATTTATCTCCTTATCCGTTAAGCCAGATAAATGGTCTATTTTTTTTTTTTTAAATCTCGTATTAACAGCTGCTGTTGCATATGCTAAAAATTATATTCTTCTGTTCCATTGCAGCCATTGATGCTTATAGTTCCTGATGTACACGATGTATATACTCCTCTTCAAAGTGATGTTATTGTTCAACTTGCTGAGGTTGGCTTTTTTTTTTTTATTTTTTTTATTTTGCTTGATTACAACTTATAAGTGGGCAACAGGAGTTTCATCTTTGACCACATTTTTTTTTACCGTTTCTATATTCGCTTTGATCTTCAATCTGTTGAGGTTGGGACGATGAATTGATCAGTACTATGTTTTATAAATTTTTTAATTCTCAATACTATCGGTAAATCCAGTGCCGTCAACATTTGGAGATATTGCTGGAAAGCATACCAACAATGTTTCAGAATAATAGAACTGCTGATTCAGCATTTGGGGCTGCAGCAAAGGTATGAAACAATGATGTATCTTTTTCTTAAGTATATTTTCTCTATAATTTCAGATTTCCTCCTTCCCCCTTCGTTAATATTCATGTTTTGTGGTTTTTTCCTTCTGTCGGGCTGGGAGAGGGTGGGATTGCATGTTGATAAAAAAAGTTTCATAATTCTCCTTCAAGGCATATCGTTTCTAGGACAAAGGAGTACCTCTGTATCTGGTAAGACAAGCAAGTTAAAGGAGGAATTTGAAGACTTTTGGTTCAGCACATTCCTTGCAGGAGCCCATTTCTAACTCATTATTTTCAACTCAGAATGTTTCAAACGATTTTTACGCAGAAGTGGCCACAATACGTAATCTCTGAACCTTGTTCTTTTGTCTTATTCTAGGCTGCTTTCCTGGCAATGAAGAGTACTGGTGGCAAACTTCTTGTTTTTCAATCTAGTAAGCTGAATCTGATATGATTGCTCATTTCGTGAGCAGAAACATACACTTTTTAAAGGCGAAAATTATCATGTTGACATTGTCTTCTAAACAATTCCTGTTTTACTGATCGATGATATTCTATTGTTCAGTATTTTTATGCAATCATCTTGCTTGTATCTGACTTGTTAGTTTATGTATGCATATATTTATTATGGTAATATGATATATTAATTATGGTATTAGCATTCTCTCTTTAAGTTCATGTTTTATTTGAGGGCTTCAGTGTCTTGTATATCTTCACTTTTTTCTTAACTTCAGTTAGTGTACATTATTTTGCAGCTTTGCCCTCAACTGGTATTGGAGCCCTTTCTGCGAGAGAAACCGAAGGGAGAAGTAATATATCAGCAGGAGAAAAGGTAATTCATATAAGATATTTTCAGTTTTTCATTATTTATCAAAACTTTATGTATGAATAATATATATTTATATATATATATCTGCTCTTGTGGTTATCACCACTAGTTCTTAGCACTCTACATGTTGTATAAGTCATGTAGCTGTTTCTCTTTTCATAAGGGTTTGCATATTTGTCAGTTGGCTTTCTATATCTATGTTGATACATTGCAAATTTCCTTAGTCGTACATCCACATGCTCATTGCTGTATTACTTGCATTCCTCCTTAAATATCAGGAACCTAACAAGTTATTCCAACCACTTGACAATACATTCAAAACCATGGCCGTTGAATTTGCAGAATACCAGGTGATCTTTAGTTACTTGTCAACTTTATGTTTGCAGAATCCTACCATAAGTTTATTTGGCAACTGCAACCACTTAAGTTCTGTCATATTGATGTATTATTTCTCGACATTTTCAGGTCTGTGTTGACTTTTTCATCACAACCCAAACATATGTAGATATTACTTCTCTCTCTGTTGTTCCAAGAACTACTGGAGGCCAGGTAGCTTAATGAACATTTAGATTTAACATATTTTATACTACTACCTGAGGATTATTCTTATAAATTATGAGTTAATTTAACCCAGTATGAACTATAGGTTCTCCCAACCATTTTGTTTGTTGCAATAAACTCTGTGATGCACTATCTTATACGTCACTAATTCAATATTCATATTCATATAGCTGCAAGTACTGATGTTTTCGCTCTCTCCAGGTGTATTACTATTATCCTTTCTCGGCACTCTCTGACCCTGCTAAGCTTTTTAATGATCTTCGATGGAATGTCACCAGGCCCCAGGGCTTTGAAGCAGTGATGCGTGTTAGATGCAGCCAGGTTAGTTTCTAGTAGATTGGATCTGCAATTTGCTGTTCGAACATCATAAGTTTGTTGAGGAATGACAACATTTTTATTTTCTGAATAGGGTATTCAAGTTCGGGAATATTATGGAAACTTCTGTAAGCGCATTCCAACTGATGTGGATTTACCTGCTGTATGTATCACTCTCCCCCCAGTACACGCGCATATATAATATCCATCTCTTTCTCTTTTACCGTTATATTCTTCTCTCGGACTTGATTAACAAGGAATAACAACATATTAGAAACAATAATCATTGATCCTTGAACAAAGCTTTAATAATATCCTGGATATGCACTGAAATTTGAAAAACACGACACCCAACAGTATCTATCTCCATCTCCATTTGTTCGATTAATCAATGTAGATTATTAGCTGAAATACATATTTTTTCTAGTTGCAGCTCTTATTGATTCATTCCTTCCGTAATGCGTGGATTGTCACAATGAATATAGAGTTCTGTCATCTGTATACTATTGTTGTATGATGATCTTTCGAATAAGAAAACTTGTTTATTAAATCTGTCTTCGCTTCTTGAATAAACTACTCTCATCAATGTCCTTTTTATCTTTTTAAGAAATAATTAGATTTTTTCTCTATATACAGAGACAAAACCTTGACATTGATGGATGTTTGTTTTTCCTAATTGTATCTAATGCTGGCAGTGTTGCACATGCTTTCCTCAATGACTCTTCAATTTCTTTTTCCAGATCGACTGTGACAAGACAATAATGGTGTCCCTAAAACACGATGATAAGTTGCAAGAAGAATCAGAGTGTTCTTTTCAGGTGGAACTGTAATTCAATGTTACAATGCTCTCGATTAAGGAATTCATATTTTTGACTGATTTAGCGATGTGTTTTCTTTATTTACCCTAGAAAGTAAGATTAATTTACTGATGTCCTTCGGTTTTCTTGGTTGGAGATGTCTGTTTATCTAATAACTATCTTTCTGATGCTTAGTGTGCTCTTCTCTACACCACTTGTATATGGCCAAAGAAGAATTCGAGTTACAACTTTGTCTCTACCATGCACCAACATGCTGACTAATCTGTTCCAAGGGGCGATTTAGATACCCAATTTTCTTGTATCATGAAACATGGTAATGTACTGTTGTCTTGTTTTATTCAATTTGTTCTCCAAGTAATGCCTCTTTAGTCTTTACTTCTTGTCTTTATCTTGGATATTATTTAATCTTGGTGCTGTTCATTCCTTCCATCCTCCCGTTTGTGGCATTGAACTGCTATGCATTTTGAATATAGTTGGCGCACATGATAACACCGAATATAGTAATTACGACTCTATACGTCTTATTCTTCTAATATGACAATGACAATCAAATACCTTCGGCTCCTCTAGCTCAGAGTTAGAGATCAAGCAACGAATGTTTGTATCAACATTTTGCATTCCTACCGCAAGTTTGGTGCTACTGCACCAGCTTCTGTGCAACTTGTTATGCCCGAAGCACTTCAATTGCTTCCTCTTTTTACACTCGGTATGATTCGTGCCATTTCAATCACCATAGTCCATAATCTAATACTTATCCTGATATCTAGGGATGCAGACATGGTTAGTTTTTACTTAAATAACTGTTTAAAGCCTTTCACATTTGACAAGAGGAAGATACTAAAGAGGCGATATTCGCAAATTGGGGAACAGTTTACATAAAATATATATGAATGCTATGAATTTTGTAGTAGAATATCAAAAGAGGATTCGGGTTCCTCTCTCGTTCTTTTATGTGACAAGATTGTGCCTTTTCCAGCATTACTCAAAAGCAATGGATTGCGCTCTGGATGGTAGGATTGATGATAAATCATTTTGGATAAATTATGTTTTTGCCTTTGCCTACTCCTTTGGTAATTCCATTGGTTTACCACCTAGGATGGTAGCCATTCACGACCTTGATGAAAAGGTTTGTACTTTTTATATGTGATATCATTTGTTTTCTGAACGTATGCTTGTCTCACTCCATAAAGCTGGAATATCGGGAATTGGAGGGTTCAGTAATTCCTGCTAGTGTCCCACTTTCCAGCCATTACATATCTGATGAGGGGATATATCTTCTTGAGAACTGGGTAAGCTGTTTAATATATGTTGGTAACTCGTTCAGAAAGATTTTTTGGAACAGTTTTTCTGTATATCATCAGTTGAAGAAATCTCCAGACCAGGTATATTTCGCATGTTTGATTTAATGGTTAAATACTCATTTTTGGATATGTACATCACACCGTTACACATACTCGATTTAGAAGCATGCGTATTGGGTTATTTGCCTACCCAATAGCCTTTGTTATTTTGTTTTAATTCCCTTAGTCTTATGTCGTTCTTAAACCAACAACCATTCTCCATGTTCTATTTGTTATTCCGATTTTTTATTTCTTCCAATGTTATCTTAACAATTTTTACTCAGGTTTTTGTTCTCTTGGCAAAGAGAACTTCACGAGGATTAATTTGGTAGCATAGGCATGCATGGCATCTCATGGAAAGGAGCTAGAAATTTATGCCTTTTTTCGCTACTTCGTTTATTTTTGCAGCTATATGACAATCCGTTGTCAAAGAAGCTGAATGCTATTCTAAATGAAATAAGGCGCCAAAGATGTTCCTACCTCCGGTATAAACCAAGTCTTTCCTTGTCATGCTATTTCAATTTCATGCATTTTTCACTTTTCGTTCTCTTTGGTTTGCAGCTTGAGGTTCTGCAGAAAGGGAGATTCATCGAGTTAGTGAATAAGAACTTACCCCCAGCAAATGCTCAACTTTCTCTATTCAATGACCCTACTGCTACATTCTCTCTCCTCGCCCTCCAAATTCCTGAACACGAAAAGATAGTTGAGAACTAACTATATTGAAAAGTGTATTCCTTGAGTTTGTATGAAGAAGAACTAAGTGTGAGATAGTAGTAGCAGAAGATGATTATCTAGATTGAGTCAGCAGTGACACTCTTAAAGTTCTGCTGGAGAATCTCTTGTTGCTTGAATTGATCTCTGCATCCACCCTAGAATTTTCGCTAACGGATATGTTTGATTATCTCTTTGCAGGAACAATGTTTTCGTCTTACTTGGTTGAAGACGAAATGCCAAGCGGATTGCATATCCCAACTACATTGCGGATATTCATAAGCGGATCCAACGCTAAAAATGAGTTGAAGACGGATACATGACTGAGTTGCAAAATTTTGATAAGCTGGCCAAATATGAACTTACAGTGATGTCAATTTTTCATGTTTTTTCCGGACGTGGGGGACAGTCTTGAAAGAAGAGGGTTTGCCATTTTCTGATATAGAGGTATATGATATGATAGTAATAAATTACAAGATGATCATTTGTTGAGCTCCTTCTTTTACATCATCTATTATGGCAGCTTTACCTTGAAATGCAGAGAGTGGACTTAACTTGTTCGTGGTGGTGTTCGGCCTCATAATGTGTTACAAGTTGTTACTAATACCACTTCTTTCATAGAGATGGATTTACATGTTCAAAATACTACACCTATGTTCCAATGTTTTGAAACAAATTATTTGACACGTAATATGGATAACTCATTTTCCAGGTGGATGCTACATCCATTTTCAAGACCCTGACTAATCATTTTTCCAAATAAAATTGAAATATATTTCATTCTTCTTTATACATTTTCGCTTTATTTATTTGAAATTAACGTCTGAAACCAAGCCTAAAGTTAGGCAGGTAAGATCGTAAAAAATTAAATGGACGGGGATTGAAACCTCAGATCTAACACTATTCCAAACAATATTTTTTTGATCAGAATGGTGGTTTTATCAATGTGCTTCTTATGATTCCCACAATCGTTATGCGTAATTGAGCTGATTATGGAGAGACTGAGAGAGAGGGAGAGAGAAATTTTAAAAGAAATGGGTTAAGACAGATTTGAAGTCCATGTCGGCTTAAAACTCACTATTTAATCTTGTCGGGTCACATAAATATTAGCTTAGTAATTTCTTAGTGTAATTATTTATATCCTAATTGTCCAACTGAAACGGGAAACCGTAAAACATGTGGTTAGTTAAATGTCGTAACTTCAAAGTCACCATCACATTGTCTACGCCACAACGAGCTTTTCATTATTTAATATACTACATATAGTTATTTCACATTATTTTTATATGCATCGGCACTGTCACGATATTTCTTAAAATGACATTTCTTTTTATCTTTTTAATATTTATGTATTTCGTGGGTTGCTATCATAGAATTGTTACATGATGATGATGATGACGACTCGATGTATGTTGGACATGACATTTGAGCAATCTACAAGATGAGTTTAGTCACTAACACGAGAATGGTAATTTCCAACGATAAACTTCAATCTATTCGGATTGTGAAAAAATAATAGAGATTGTTACTCACCCTACGATGAAATAAGAATTAAAGATTCTTTCAAGGTCTCGATGGAATCTTGGGTTAGACTTTTACCCGAAATAGTTATATGTGAATTTATCATACATAATTAGTCTAGTATGATTTACAAGCTATTACAAATTCGGTTTGCACAAGATTATAGTCACTTAGAATGTTGTCGGTTGTTGATTAGGCTGATGCGGTTTGCCAAATCTTGCCTACAAATTTAATTGTACACATATTATATAATTTATTTAATGTGTAGTACGGGCAAGTGACTCAAGTTAGCCACAATTTATTTTGTGCACTTGCATTTCCTGAGCCAAGAGAGAAGTGTTATTATTTTATCATTGGAAATCTGATGACCACTCTAATCCCTTATCCTAATTTTACAAAATTTAAATATTAAAGTACTTAATTCCAGGATTGTTGTTTTAAAAAAATTCGTTTTCGTCCTTGGAAAAATATGGTAAATTTCGATAAAGCTACATTTTAAATACTAGTTTCGTCTATGCCTACAAAACCACACAAACAATTAGACTAAAAAATTGGATGGATTCAACTTAGAATGTTGGTGGACCCAACGAGGGAGTTAGGTCTTAAAAGATTATCCTCCTCTTGGGTGCCGAAAATCAATTGTTGGGATGAGAAGAGGAGTTGTACAAAATCTTTATTGAGTACTTCCGATAATGGAATAATACAAAATTTATTGAATTTAAATGAAACTTCCTAATATTCCAAACAGATAATGTGGACAGTCTACCTTTCCTTTCCCCCTTCAACATTCATTTCTACCATTTAATATACATTATAAAATTATGTGATTTATTAAATATTAATAACCAAACTCAATTGACTAAAGAATTGAACTCACTGATAAATAAACAAGGCATTTTTCATTAACAAAGTACCAAAAAATTGGTCGAATAATACTCTACTACATCTGAATCGCATTCATACATTAGAATAATTTGTCACGGCACTATTTTTAAATTTCGTCTAAAAAATTGGGATCTTCAAGACAGAGAACTGTGGAAGCATGATTTTGAGACTTCGCTCTCAGATGTAGTCTCTTTTCTGTAAAATTTGAATTGTAAGCTTATTATGTGAAAACGACTTCATCTGGCAAATAGTAATTACCAATCTGTTACAATTAAATTCTTACACCATTAAACAAAAAAATAATCTTCCGTCCTAAACACGTTCTAAACCCTAATCCTGCATAAATACTCATTTATTTAATTTAAATCCCATTTTCACACGTCTGAGGTGCACAGGCATGCATGCACGTATAGATACAACACTTGTCAAAAATCTCTCTCACATCTCTCTCTCCTCTCCCTCCCTTTCTCTACTTTCTCTCTGTTTCTACCGTGTGGATTTCAAGACTGGGATTTTGGACCTATACTGCTTGGTTTCTTTTGCCCCTTCGCTGAGCTTTACTTCCAGTTCCCTTAGAGTTGCATTTGCTGTGAGTTTGGATGAAGAAACGTTGTATGAAAGGACTAAAGCTCTGGTTTGTGGGTTTTCTTCTGCAATCAAACTTGTTTCTTCCTTTATTGCTCTACTGTGTCCTTCATGTGATCAATGGATGCTCTGTCGAATTACCTCTGCGCCCATTTTTGTTGATTTTAGAGTAAGTTTGCTGAACCCCTTACTCCACTATTTCCTTCTCTTGATTTTCTGGGATTAATTTTCTTTGTTTTCTTGATTTTCTGGGATTATTTTCTTGCTAAAACTGTTAATTGATTTTTTTATGGGATTTGCTTTCTTGTTCAACTTTCCTTCTTCTGCTTATTTTTTATTCTCTTGAGAAATGTATAGAGTGAATTATTTCATTCCCAAAATGAAGCTTTGATTCGTGAAGTAATCTTCTGTTTCATTCTAGCCAGTTTATAGATGTGCATTTATTCTTGTTGAGTCCTTGTCTGCATAGTGCAGATGCATTTATTTCTGAAATTGGTCATTGATGATGTAAATTCTAGTATTTTATTCTTGGTTCTTATTTTTCTGGAGGGCTAAGTAATTATTTAATAGTTGGAATTCTGGGGAATTCTGAGTAGGGAAAGGGTTAATTTACTCCATTATTGGTTTTTCTTCCCTTCTGAGATAGGCTAGGGTGCTGGCAAAAGTAGGCTTTGACAATAAAGGTGAGATGGAATTAGAACCATGGGACTTTATGGTTGTATACAGTCAACTCTTCTTCTGCCTCATGTGTAAACTTTCAGTGTAATTTAGGATCTAGGTTTTATCATTAGGTTTAGATGTTACTAGGGATAGAAAAATTTCCCACCTCTTTCCTTGGGGGAAAGAAACAAGGTACATAATACATATGGAAGTTGAGAATGGCTTTCATCTTAACCTAATTGAATGATGAGTAAATCGGGGATTTATGCCCGTTCGTGAAAATATCTAAGGTAATCACTAATAGTATTGGCACAGTCTTATGTATACTATCTTTTTCTAAAAACTTGAATGAAGCACAAGAAGAATGGATAAGTACTCGAAATGATTCTGCATATTTTTTTATTATGTGTGTGAAAGTTTAAGTTTTACTGTTTCTGCTTGACTTCACTACATCGATTACGAGGCTACTCTTGAACTTTACCATTTTTGTCTCATAAGCATTTATATTGGAAACTTGAAAGCCCAATGTTGCCTCATATATATCAACTTTCGCTGAAAAGAACATGATGCGTTATTGTCATGAAACACCAAAGCTTCCTTTTTTTAGTTTAATTTTGTCTATTCCTTTTAGCTAATTGTGCTGCATTTGATAAACATTAATCTGTTTTGCATTTTATATCATAGATCCAGATTTTTTCCTTAAAGTTTTTAATGCTGTTGATATTGAGATTTCTGCAATACTCCAGAATGTTCACACTTTATCTATCTATTCAGCTTCTTACCATGGACTGTGTAGAAAGATCATGGATGCAGACGCTCGTTTTGTCGTTTCAGAGCCTTGGTGTGATATATGGCGAGAGGCACAGCTCCCTTGTATGCGATCTTTCGAATCAATTAACCTAGGGATATTTCAACGCCCGATGAGATGCACGTAACTATTCTGTTTTTATCTTATGTGGATTCTAACCTATGTATTCCGTTGCTGAAGTATGCTTTTATTGTTGGAAGGCCGATGACGACGGTGAAGGTAATGATATTGATTGCAGTTTTTTGCTGGTCAGAAAGACTGGACCATGTTGAAACTCAAATTTCGTTAATCCTTGCAGGTGGGCCATTTTCGTTATATTCGTTACTCTGTCCAGGCACGCTAACGTGGGGCTAATTCCATCAAATAGAGCCTCAAGCAAGATCTTGGATAATGAAGTGGAAATCTCTTCAGCACCATCCAAGGGGAAAACGGAAAACAAAGCTGAAGGGCCATCGGAAATATAAAAGCAGTCACTATTTGCTGCTTTTGCTTGCTCTGCCGTCCTTATGATATTAAGCGATGCAGTTCTTACACCAGCTATTTCTGGTGCGCCTTGTCTGTTATACTTATTACTTTAAATATATTCAGTGAGTACTCTTTCGTCCATTGGAGACATTACTTATGGATAGGACTGGGGAAACTAATCCCGATTTCTCTTCTGGGTAAGTGCAGTTTTATCAAGCGACATCCGGTGTTGGACGATCACTGGCGAAAATATCTAAAGGTAAGAGTTTGATGCACATTTGGGATTAAAACTAGACTTTTTATTTTTCAAACTATTATTGCTATAATTACGTATACACCAAAATTTGCGTTGCTGTTTGAACTGGTTTGCTCTTCAGATAAGGCAGACATATGTGGGAAATGCCTTGAAGAAATGTAAGTTCTTGATAGATCACTTATAAATTCTATCTTGTATAACTCCTATTTTTTGTTCCAAATAATGCAGAAAACTTATTTATACCTGCAGCTTTTGTATATTTTGTTTCTAAGTATTCAGCATTTTCGAAATGTATGCCTAAGCTTGCATCGTAGCACACCATTTGCCTCTATTTGAATTCAGCAATCTGATTCTCTCAATATATACAGACGTTACCAACTCCCGTTGCCCTGTGCCATATTGGTTTGCCTTTTACACTGCCGCATCATGGAGACCAAGAGAATTGGGTGCTTATTTGCTCCAATCGTCATCACATGGAACTTATCTTCATAAGTGGGTTTGGCCTCTACAATATTATCCATTATGATAGCGGGATCCTTCGTTGCAATATCTCCGGTATACATGCTGAGTGTTCATGAAGAATACTAATATTCGACACTGGAAACTCCTAAGCAGCATAGTCTTATGCATTGCAGGTAGGATCAGTCTATCCAAAAGTAGTAGCATCCACTTGCTCTACTATCCTTGCAGTCTTTAACACATCTCATTATTGACCAGCTTTTGAAATTATTATTTTCTTGATGGTGTGTAATCAGGCAACAGAGGCAATGTTTGGATTTAAGCCATTTTTCAAAGAAGTCAATAAAGGTAGGCATACATGAATACACACATTAATCTCCTTATTTTTATATTAATGGAGCCAGGATTTTATGCGTTTGGAGTCTGAATTGAACGTTAAAGTTCCAAGTAGCACTTGTTCGAAGATTTTAAAAACACGGATAGATGATAGGTACTCTTCCTCTGATGCAGATAGTCGCTTTATCTGCTTACCTTATATCCTGTCCTATTGTTAACATATGCTGGACAAGCCGCATTTGTCTCCAAGAATCTCAGTCTTGACGGTGCATTTCATCTCAGTGAATCTATACCTAATAGTAAGATTCTTTTTCCTCGCCGACATGCTCAATGATAGTTAATCATTAGTGCTAATCATAAAAACGATCTATTTTCAGAGAATCTTCAGCAGTGTTTGCTGTGTTATCGCTGTTTTTGCGCTTCAGCCGTAGGAAGTCCAAGCTACCATCACAGCTGGGTTCTCCATCGCACTACGCAGTGTCAGGCTCTCAACTGTTTTCCCAGAGTAAAAGTTGTTCACACTTCGGACAAGATTTTCGGGCAAGTTATAAGTGCCGGATGCCAACTGGTTGTTCATGATTTTGGACCCCAGCTATTCACCATTGGCTTGCATGATGTATCCCAACTGGGAAAAGCTTAACTGGTATGACATCTATAGCATTATTTCAAAGATATGCATCAAAATTGTCATGAACATTTGTTGATTTGAAATTATTATAACATCATCTCAGCTACAAAAAAGAGTTGCAGGAAAAAATTGTCATTTCTGAAAAAAAGGTTAAACTCTATGTGCGGGACAGGTATGGCTGTCACTTCCAGGCTTTCTGGTGACAACTTGTTTAATGTCTACTTGTGATGCACTCTACTGGGAGAAGAGCTTATTCACGTCAGTATGTTTCCTCATCTTCTTGGCTCCATCGTTGCGATATACCTCGAGACAAAACTCTCACAAGCTTCCTTTCCACGGCACGTGGTGCTTGATTTGTCCTCTGTTTGCGATATTCTTCATGACAATCATGGCCGCGTGGCACTATGGCCACCCTCAAGCAGTACGAATTCGACGTGGAGAACAAGGTCTCGATCGAAAGGCTAACCGATTACAGCCCCGGCCTCGAGGTTTCCCGGGTCCCTGGCATCGGTTGCGTCTACTCCGATGTAGAGATGAGGAATCCCAGCTTTCTTCACTCATTTCATCACCAACATCCCCTGCCTTTCATCAAGTCTTGGTCTTTGTATCCTGTGCCAAGTCTTCACCGGTGCCGTACATACCTGAAAACCGGCGATACCTAATAGGCAGGGTCGGCCCGAGAGTACAAAATCTACCGATGTATGCGTACGGTATGGATACCACGCCTATTAACGCCCGAGACACCGATGGATTTGAGGACCAAATCATCAGCTCCATAGGAGAGTTCATCACTAGAGAAGAAGATGATCAAGGAAGCTTTGAATTCACCAGAAGGTAGGATGATAATTCTTGGCACCCCCATTGAATAATGGGCTAGTCACCATTACTGAGACAAGCTCAAGTGAATGCCCTCCAACCCTATCAGTGAGCCCGAAGTCTCGAGCGCGGTCTGCTGGATGGTCCATCGAGCAGTAGGAGTCCTCCGGCGAACAAGAAACGAGTCTGGGTTCATGACTGTAAAAGAGCCCGCAAATGCGGCCCGGTGAGGCAGGAGCTCGAAGAGATCGTCGATGCTCGGGGAGAGCGGCACGGCTTACTTACTTCTTGGGGCAGTCACATTTATTGGCAAGGAAGGGTTCCAACTTCTTTTAAGAGGATGCTGATAATGACTTATGTGTTTCTTGGATAAGAACAGTAGGGAGGCTCCAGTCACTCTCAACATCCCTAATGCTGCTCTCTTGGGAAGTTGGTACAGTTTATACAATTTGATAATGTTCGTATTTAGTTTGCACCTTACGAGAGATTTTCTTGTTGCATCAAACATAGGGCTTGAAAAATAAATATTTCTAAAAAGTATATGAAAATACAACCATTTCAAAGTTTGGCCTTCATTTGACATACAGATGGTTTGAAATTACAGTGCATTGTAGTAACAATTTGAATGTAATGAGGATATAGAACAAAGTTGATTTGCCACAAATCTACATGATCA